>PVLA01013790.1:0-34632 GCA_004027455.1 Hydrochoerus hydrochaeris | reverse complement strand
TTGGAGGTTGCTGCCTTCTCTGGGGTCCAAAGTACCCTGACCCTTGTCACAGTTAGCTCTTTAATTTGATAGATTCAGCTAATTTCTTTTTGTAGGTAACACATGCACAGTGTTGCCCATTTTCTCCCCTCAGCCTCAACTTTTATAGTCAAGGCAGAAAGCAAGAGTATTTTCTTCACTAATGTTTATGTAGCTGCTCTAGGTGGAGCATTTCATGTTAGAAAGGTGTGGACAGACTTCTGTTGGCACCAGAATAACTTTTCTCTTGTCCAAATTGATCTTTATTCTGAGATGGTGCTACTTTTGATTCCTTTGCATCTCTTCCCATATCTCTGAGGGTTGGGGATAAACATTTTTAATTATAAAATAAAATATGTTTATTAGAGCATACTTTAAAAAAGCAGACAGTGAAGCAAAGACAGTAGAATAACCTGTGAATCTTAGCCCACACTGTTATCAGTTTGCATAGCCTCTTCCTGTATATGTACACATCTCTGAACCATTGTATTTCCCAAAAGTAGAATGAGGTTATAGTGTTTTACATACATTGGTGTATCACCAGCATTTCCCTCTGGATTTGTACATGGTCTGCTTCATATTTTCAAATCTGGGCAGCCCTTTTCATCTTTGCATTAGAGCCTTGGCATTTGAGTGTTGATCTGTTAAGACAGGAAGACTTAGTTTTTGCCTGCTTAACATCTTGTTGTCACTAAAGTCTCACCAATGCCACCACCTGAGCTTGAGCTTCATAAGACCTCAATCTAAGGAGCCTCTTCTGCTGTTTGTCATTCCTTTAACTCTCTGAGATGATCTTTTTCATTCATTTGCTTACTTTTTGCTCTTCCCCATGTAGAATATTGGCTCTCAAAGAGATGAGACCTGGTCTGTCTTGATCACTCTATTTTCAGGGTTTAGAATAGTATTTGATGCTGAGAATTTCTCAGTTTATATTTGTTGCCTTGGTGATTGGATCTGTTGCATAGGCAGACAAATGCAACAAATGTAATCAAGAAGTCATATTGAGAGCTCTTTATTTTCACAATATTAGCATAACACAAATGGTCTTTGTATTCTTGGACAGTTCTTTTGTCCTTCTGAACATTTTGAGTACAACTATTTTAGACACACTGAGAAACAGAAATAAAAGAATAATAAAAACCTATAAATCTTTAAGATTAAAAGCAGTATTTTGACATTTTTTCTTTTTGCATACTCTTTTATTAAAGTACTTCACCAAAAGAATACTGTATCATGTATGTCCTAAGACTAAGTATGTTTTTCTACCTAGACACAGTGCCATTGACATACCCAGGAAATTTCATAGTAATTAATAATAATTTTTAATACATTCTGTTATTCATCCCATGTTCACATTTTGGTAAGGGCCTCTGAAATACCTTTCTTTTTTAAAATTTTATTTTAAAGAGAATAAAACAAAAGAAGAAGAATAAAGTAAATCATAACAGAACAATGTAAGCAACACAGCACTTCTCAACAAGACAACCAGATATTAATAGTAGCTACCAAAATATCTCTTTCTTGGAAATAGTTGAGCAGAGCTTCACACACAATAATATCAAACATAACAAAATAGTATCAAACCATTCAAGAGAATGAAACTATTACAGGGCATTTTAACCAAATAACAGAAAATGAACAATGGCTTCTGTAATATCTCATTTTCTATAAAAAATTTGTTTATACTATCACACATATTATAATCCAATAAGACACAATATGATAGAACCAATGGAAATAGAAGAACAAAAGCATGGTAGGACTTCAAAGCAAGATGATATTAAATCAGCAATGGCTGCCATAATGTCTTGTTATCTTTAAAATAGCTGTTCATACAATCATACATAATAAAATCAAACAATTAAACCATTCCAACTAATGAATGAAAACATTATCAGGCTTCAAAGCAATCTAATGGGGAATCATGATTATATGGTATTTATACATGTGAGTTTGATTTATTTTGCTTATGAATATGGTTTCAGGTTGCATCCACTTACTTATAAATATCTCAATGTGGTCATCCTTTATAGATGAGTAGTATAAAAATACCATTGTATAAAAATACCACCACTTTTTTTTATCCATTCCGCAGTTAATGGGCACTTAGGTTGTTTCCAAGATCTGGCTATTACAAAATATGCTGCTATAAACATGGGTACACATATATCACTGTGGCATGATGTTTTCAGTTCTTCTGGGAATATGCCTAGATTATATCTAGGAGCCTTTCATTGGAGTTTTGGAGGTCTTCTGTGTAGAGAATCATGTCATCTGCAAATAATGATAATTTAACTTCCTCTTTTCCTTTCTTACTCCTTTTATTTCTCTCTTGTCTAATTGCTCTGCCTAGTATTTCCAGTACTATGTTGAAAAGATCAATGATAAGGGACATCCTTGTCTTGTGCCTAGTTTTAGTTTTCAGCATAGGGATAGCCAGTTTTCCCAGCACCATTTACTAAAGAGACTATCGTTCTTCCAGTGAACATGTTTGTCCCCTTTTTCAAAGATAAGATTGTTGAGTGTGTTTGTAGTTGTGGTTGTATCTTCTAGTCTATTCCATTGATCTTCTGATCTGTTTTTATTCCAGTACCATGTTGATTTTATTACAGTAGCTTTGTAGTATAACTTCAATTCAGGGATTGAGATGCCTCCTGCCTTGCCTTTGAGGTTTAGAACTGCCTTTGCTATTCTAAGTCTCTTCTGGTTCCAGATGAATTTTAGGAGTGATTTCTCTAGATCTCTGAGGTATGTTGGTGGTATTTTCATTGGGATTACATTGAATCTGTATAACAATTTTGGGAGAATGGCCATTTTCACAAAATTTATTTTTCCTAATCATGAACAAGAAATGTCTTTCCATTTTCTGAGGTCCTCTTCAATTTCTTTTTTCAGGGTATTATAATTTTCTCTATCAATCTTTTGTTGTTCTTTGCATCATCTTGCAACTGTTGAATTGTTATTTCCTGATTTCTTGTTATTTTTTAAAAGATCTTTCCTTTCCTGTTCACTAGCTGCAATCTTGTCTTTGAGGTCTGAAATTCTATCTTCACTTTCATTGAGGCAGTTTTGGTAACTTTCAATAGAATTTTTGATTTCCTGTATGTCTCTTTGCATCTGCTTCATGAATTCTGTTTGTTTCTTATACTGTTCATTCAGGGATTCTATCTTTTTGCTTTGTTCCTTTAATTTTTAACTGTACCTTCTTTAGATGTATTCAGTATTTCTTTCACTACTTTTATCATTTTTTTTTAACCTGGGAGATTATTTCTGATTTGAGTTACTTTATTGCTTCCCAGAGTTGCTTCTTTATTTCAGGTGATATCATTTCAGGCAATTCAGGTGTATGGCTTATATTTTCTTTTATGTACATGGCTCCTAGGCTTTCTTGGGATGGGATAGAAGTTTGGGATTGCATTTTGGTCTTTTGTCTTGTCATTTTCCTATATTTCTGTGTTTTGGGCAATGTTCCAAAGCTTCCCCTGGGTGTGCTGGAAATCACCTCCTGTGCTCTCCACTCCTGGGACTGAATGAAGGTCACTGAGCATGGACCAGTTAGGCCCTCAGGACCTCCCAAGCCAGGTCCAGTGTTTTAATGAGCTGGGTGGGCACTTAACGGCTGGGAGCAATGGTCTTAAACTCTTCCTGGGCAAGTGCCGGCAGACTGGAACTCACCTCGCATGGGCCTGGCTTCCCAGATTTAAGAAGGTTGCTGGGTATGGTCCACTCAGGCCCTTGAAACCACCCAAGCCTAGTCCAGTGTCCTAGAAAGCTAGACAGGCACCCAACCACTAGGAGTGATGGTCCCAACTCTCCCTGGGCCAGTGCCAGTAGGGTGGAGAGTGTTAACTTTTTAAAGCAAGAAAGAATTCATCCTATAGAGAGTTATAAGATATCTTAGAAGTGGGTAGCTATAGAGAGTAGAGAGGGTTAAGACTAGTTTGGTATTGGCAAGGATTCAAGATAGGAGATTAGGGTGTGCCAAAGCAGCCTGGGGAATTCGGCTTGTTAATTACAAAGTTCCCAGCACATGTGCACAAGACAGTTCCCAAAGCCCTGCATGTGGACTTCTTGCAAGAACTTGGGCAGGTTTTCAACAGGATGGCCTAGACCTGATATCAGCCTGAGGTGTGAGATCCCAGCACTGTCTCATAGGATCCATATATAGAAGTTCTCTAAGGTTTTCTCAAAATTTGGACATCCTAAAGGAGAGGTGGCACAAGAACCTGCTCTCATGACTTTTTCAAGCAGTTTTGCCAGATTTTGATGAGCAGATTTCCTGGATATCTTTTTGAATCTGTTTCATCCACTGTAATTCCTTTCTATATCATTCTTTCAAGGTTTCCATCATTTTCCTATGCTCCTCTTTTTTTTTAAATTTGTCTTCTCTAGATAGACTGAGTAATTCTTTCATTATGCTTGTGATTTCTTCTTTTATGTGATATATTATTTCTAATTTGATTACCTTTACAGTCTCATGAAATTGTTTCTTTAGTTCATTTCTTATCCACTTGAAGGTTTCAGGTGTGTCACTTCCATTTTCTTCGATGAGTGTATCTCCCAGACTTGTTCTGTGTGGGCTATAGGTCTGAGATTGACTTTTGTCCCTTTGTTTTTACATGCTCCTGGCTTCCTCATAACAAGCTGGTTGTGGGGTCCCAGGCATTTCCCACATTGTCTGCCCCTCTGGTGTAGGGGAATGGGACAGGCACCTAGGTTCCTCTTACAAGGTGGTGGCAGGTGAGGGCAGGCTTCTCCAGACCTGTGCAGCTACACTGGGGCTTCCTCAATGGTCAGGGGTGCATGGTGGTGGGGCTGCTTCTCTTAGCCTGTGTATCTACACTGGGACTCCTATGATGGTGACAGACACAGAGGGGTGTGTTTGTCTGATTTTCCTGGTGGGTGCTGGCTGCCAGAAGGAAGCAAGGGCTGTCATTGGGTGGGATGCATGGGCTTGCCTGGCTGTATATCCCTATTCCCACTGGCTGCCCACAGTAAGCAAGTGTTTTATTTTTGGCAGCTAGTAGATGGAGGTAGATGCTGACCTCTCTGTCCAAGTTGGCTGCTGGCAGAAAGGAGCATTCTGGTGGCTCCACCTCTGGTGGAGGTGGATCTCAAGTGTGTTTTTATTTTAATTGAGTGGCTTAGATATGACATCAGGAGAGAGGATACAAAAAATGGACAGTATTAACCTCAGGGCCACTGTAAGCACTTTCAGTGGCTTGCTCTGTACTCTACAGAGCATACTTTTCTTACTTTTAAATAGCCTGCACTCCTTCTGCAGAGCAAGAAGTAGCTTTAATAAATGCAAAAATTTGCTACCATTTTTACATTTCTTGTTCAATTCTTCTTGTTTAAGACAAGAAGAATCTGGAAAGAATTTCTAGAAGGCGTCCACAGTTCTCTGGAACCATGGTGACATATAGGCCAATGAAAGAACATAGAGAATCCCCAAATAAATTTCACATATAAGGTCAATTAGTCTCCTACAAAAATGTCAAGAATATGCAGAATAGGAAAAGTATATTCTATTCAATAAGGGCTGTTGAGAAAACTGGATGTGCACAAGTAGGACTACAACATTAAAAATATGGTATATACCTGACAGCATTTTGTATATCTTCTTTGGAAAATGTCTACTCAAATCTGTTGCCTGTGTTTAAATTGGGGTTATTTGTGAATTGTAAGAATTTCTTATATATTTCACAGCTGCTTAGTATGTTATCTTACATATGCTTTACAGATATTGTCTAGAATTCCATAGATTGCTTCATTTTGTGGAATATTTACTTAGTTAAACAGTAGCTATTAGTTTAATGTTGCCTCAGTTGTCCATTTCTTGGTTCTGTTGGCTGAGTATTTCTTGTCACATGTATATAAAAATTTATATAAATGCAAATAAAATCATATAATAATTATGATTAATATGGACTCTGTTTTCTTTTAATTGTACAATGTCAGGTATTATATATCAGTCTTGAAACCTTTTTTTGTATATTATATCAGATAGAGATCTTATTTTATTTTTTAAAAATGTATATATCTAGTTTTTCTAACTGTGTTTGTTCAAGATACCATCCTAATCCTACAGTAGATTTATAACTCCCTTTGGAAGACTGATTGACTATATGTGGTAGGTTTGTTTTTGGACTATTTCATTGATATCTGATGTATCTTTTTCTATGTCAGGACCATACTGGTTTAGGCATTATAGCCTTGTAATATATTTTTAAATGGAGACATCTTGTACTTCCATCTTTGTTTGTCTTTCTTAGATGACCTTGGGAGGTTTGTATCAAAAACATTCACTTGAATTAATTGAACCATAAAATATATAAATGCCATCCATACTCAATATAGTAAAAACTTATGCAGGATAGAGGGCAAACAAATTATTGGGTATAAATTTGTTAAAAGTATGGTTTATGTTTTCCCATAAGGCAGTCAAAAGTTTGAGAGAACTGTTTTTGTCAAAAAGCAGTAACTTTTGCACTTGGGCCTACAGATATTCTGAAGGTAAACTAAAAGCAGGAGAAATCTTGATCTTCATTCTGTATGTCTCCTTTAGTACATAAAACTTTTGGTCAAAGCTCTTGTCAGCTCTGCATACAGGCATTTTAATCACTTAGCTAGTGTCTGCCTAAACATCACCAAACAAGATCCATTAACTCTTTATTTGCAAAACCTATGTCATAGTCCTCCAATTCTGAGGACACCAAGATATGAGATTTAGAGGAAAATTCAAACACACCCAGTGGTCCCTCCATTGCCCTAAATCTCAGTTACCTAGGATTCTAGTAGAGCCTCATAGAGCTGAGTGTGTCCCGAGCAGAAATGGTCATCTCATGGAAATGCCATCAATATTGTCACATTGAACAAATGGTGACCACTCTGCCCAGTGTGAGAGCAGCAGCCTTGCAAAAGGGAGCCAACCACCACAGTGAGAAGATGGTTCAGCAAGTGCAGCTTCCCACAGACTCACTCCAGGAGCTAATGAATGTGCACATAGACAATGAGAAGGATGCCACTGAACTCTTCATGGAGTGGTCCCTCAAGAATGAAAATCAGGAATTCCAGAAAGACCTGGTGATACTAATTCATCACATTTCATGAAACTTCCTTTGAAGAGTAAAACCTGGAGGTGACTGCATGGTTCATCTCTCATTCAAGGTTAAAGGATTTTAAATTCTTGAGAGAATAGTCCCTAAAAGTATATGCCTCCCCAACACAAAGTACTTATGTAGAAATTGCTCTGGGTGCCTGAAGTATAATCATTTTAAGTGTCCTCTGTAATACTTCTTGTGGATTCTGATAAATATATCTATGCACTGTCCGCCTGCTTAGAGTACTTGTAAGTCATCCATGGAGTATTTTTATTTTTCAGTGCATACGTGTGCATTTCTAGCAACCAAATTTATCTTACCAGGCACTCATTTCAGATGGTTGCTTGTTCAACACTGCTCCTTGTGTGTTGTATAATTCAAGATAAAACCATAGTGCACAGCAGCTGCAAGAAACCATAGAGATAGAGGAATGCAGTCCTGTTATTCCACAGGTAAGAGTCTTTAAACCAGGAAGGTTCAGAAAATTTCTTATATTCTTAGGAGTTTTCAGGATTTGGAATAAGTGACATTTTGCTTTCTCGGTCATCACACATCTTACTAAACTAGAATAATTTTTCTCATAAGACATAAACTGAACCTTCTACCCTGTTTTTTGGGGTTTTACTTCATCACAGAGATTTTTTTCTGGTGACATCTCTGTACATTTCCCTTGCAAGAGATAACAATGAATATGAAAGAGATTTTATTGCTGAAGAATGAAGAGGAATCTGGTCAATACTGCCAGAATAAACTTTCAGAAGCTTTAATGGAAAGCATTTCAACAGCAGCATTGTATATCCTGGAAAGGCACAACTATTTTTGAAATCAAGGGAAAAGGCTGAAGAGAAATATTGACAAATGTCAAGGAAAAGAGGTAAAATAAGGAATAGGATGGTCTAAGAAAGCCTTGATAGTAAAGTCAAAGATTCTGTAGAAGAAGTTATGAGTAATAAGAAAACAGGAGAATAGTATCAAGACTTTAGCACCCCCTTCCCACTGAGTTGGGAATCAAAACTAGGGCTTCTAGCATGCTAGGCATGTGCTATACTAGAGGGTTACATTCCCGATTCTAGTTTAGATTTTACTGCTTTATATTTACTATATACTCTTGAGAGGAGAAATTTTTATTCCTGGAAAAATAGCATAGAGCTCATAAATTCAGGAGGGATAGAGCAAGAAGAATTAATTTCTTCACCCAACAAGGTGTCATGGAACTTGATGAGTGCTGGTCTACAAGATGAGAGTAAATCAATTAAATAGAGAAGAATGTATTGAGTGACACTGAAGAGGAAAATAGTTAACTTTTTAGAGTTAAATTTCCTACAATTAACCACTGGCTGAACAGATTCCTCTTCCTGTCTCTCACCAATGCTAAGTATACTTAGCATTGTAAGTACTGAACATAACCTTCCATCCATAAGCTATCTCAAGCACTTGTTTCCTATAACTCCTGGCTTGCCTGGAGTTTGAATTTGCATACTCACAACATACAGGATATAGTTTACTTTTAGGCCAATCAGTAATAATGAGCTATGATGTAACCAATCAATAACCATTAAACACTCTGCTTCTGTACTTCTCACTTACAAATATAAATCTTAGTGTACCAAAGAACAGGGTTTGTCATTTTTTTGAAGCCAGAGCCCATTGATATAAATAAATTTGTCTCCAAATTCTGGGGGATGTTGTGGCATTTCTGCTTGCTGCTGCAATATCACTTATGATTCTGTGATAACAGACTCTAGGTGGTGGTAATAAGCACAATGGTACAAGTATTGGGCATTAAACTTATTACTTAAACTTATTCATATGCTCTTTCTCAGACTTTTAAATTTCATATTTCAAAGAGATTTAAGAAATATTTAGGTATATTGTGGAAATTTCATGCTTGAGAACTGACAGATTAAATATCTTTCCCTAGGGTTGGGGATTTAGCTCAGTGGCATAAGCACCTGCCTGGCAAATGCAAGCAAGGTCATGAGTTCGCTTCCTGGTACGAAAAAAAAAAAATCTTTCCCAAAGATGAAAACTGTAAGAGCAGAAAAGAGGAGCAATACAGTAGAGACAATATTTCTTATTGGAAGACAAAAACATCAGAGATTGATGTTTGCATCAATTTATGTTAAGCTGCACTTAATCGTGACTGGTTAAAGCCTAGAAGCAGTAGATGAAAGGAGCCATGAATGAGCTACCGAGGGAGGAAAATGCAAGGTAGGAGCATGGAGGGTCTCTGCTCAGACTGAAAAGCTCAAGCACCTTGTAGATGGCCACTATAGAAGTAAAGTGTTATAAACATATTCGTTTTGCTGGCATATTTTTTCAACGTTCTTTATTTCTTCATTCTATGGCAGGGATGTGTTCCAGAGGTTCCTGCAGTCCAAGGCTGCTACAGAGGAATCTATCCTGCAGGCAGACAACCTCTCACCAAAGGGGAGAAGGCCATGGGTGAGACTCAGCTCCCAGGCATAGACAGATTCCTGCAATGCCTCTGACAGAGCAAACAAGAGGACCTTCCTCAGTGGGTAGAATCCTGTCCTTCTGAGAAATGCCCATTCTGTGAGTGAAAAGAAAATGTGGGAGTTTTGGTTCTTTGTCCCTCATAGGGGCATCATTTCCCCTCACCTCTTAAATAAGCTTAAATCATGTGGATCTGCATGAATTCTGTGATTTCCTTCATTTCAGATATGCTTTGCTCTTTGAGATCAGTAAGGCAAAAATTAGTGTTGATTTCATTCTTTTTTTCTTTTTTGAACTCTTTCTGGGGAAATGTGCTGGGCTGAGATGTTAGCAGTTGAAAAGAAACCAAGGCTTTTAAAACAAAGAAGAATGGCTCACAAAGGCATCTCAAGGCAAGAGTCTCAAGAAAAATATGGACTAAGTTTAAATGAAGCTCATATTGGAGAGAGAAAACTTATTTGTTGAGCTGAAAGTGATGTTGAACTACCTGCTGAAGGTAGCTGCACCCCTAATCTGTATTGCTTTTTGTCTTTGAGATCCTGTTGGAATGCTGAAAGTTACAGATAGATAATGGAAGGAGTCATATTGCCACTTGTTGTTCATGACTCATTAAACCCTGGTTTCTTTGATATTTTTAGGGTACTTTTTAATTTTTCTCCATATTCAGACTCCAGAGCATTTAGATTGTTGTGGCTTATAGCAGTTCTTAATATGGATTGATTTGGGCTGCTGACTTGGGAGGTGTAAAGATGATCACATGATAGCTTTATTAAACAGATGATTTTTTTGAGACACCATCTCCTTAAGTAGTTCAAATTGACCCTGAAGTCACTCTGTATCCCAGGCTGGCTCTGAACTCACAGTGATCTTCCTGCCTCATCCTCCAGAGTGTTGGGATTACAGGTGTGGGTCAATTATGTTCAGCTGGATTTTTCAAGCAGCTGTGATCAGTATGATGAGCAACTTGTTTGCATTACCGAAACCTTTGTTATCAGGACTCTTGTTGTCCCCCAAAGGACCAGAGGTAGATCTATGAGATCATAGATTTCCAGATCTCATAATACAAATTATGATACCTTCTAAACTTGTTGTCGTTGTCTGAAAGTGTGGTGGGCTGCCTGAGTTGCAAATGTTAGCTGAGGAATTCTAGATTGTCTGACATGTTCCCATTGTCCCTGTCATATGTTGGCCATGCTGCCTAAGTTGCATTAAGCATCTGTGTGATGAGACCAGTGATGTTTTTCACAGGGAAAAAATATGAATAATTTGTTCTTGTATCATAATCAACAATGTAAGAAAAACAGTGGATGAATATTAATAAAGTTAAACTGTGCTTCTTCACAACATCTTGGTTTGAATCAACTAGTATTCTTTGTTGGTAAAATATTCTATGATAATTCAGAAAATACAATATCTTTAAGGATACGATGAAGACAATTTCATAAACAAACCATAGGGCTTTAATTTTGATGACAAACATTTGCACATTATTTAAATGACAGCTAGTAACGTGAATTTTAGCATGTGCTGATATTTGAGTACAGGAAATGAAATGCCAGAGGAACTCTATTTGACTTACATTAGAATGATCTTGAGGATACTGTAAAGTAAAAAAAGAAATAGTGAAGAAAAGATTATGAAAAACTTGCCCAGTATTAACTATGAAATTGTTATATGTAAACATACATATACAAATAAAAATAGGTCTTGAATGATTAATGGGAACCTAGTATGATTGGCTCTTTCTGGGGAGAATGTTTTGGAATCAAAACTGAAATGTCACATAACTTTCATGTATAAGGAAGCAAAAGCTTTGCATCCTAACCCTGTCTTCATTTTCCCTTATTTACTTGTTTTAACTTTGAGATATAAATTTTCCTATAACTTTGGACATCTCCCCAAGAATAGCCTCTACTTTATGTCTCTGAAACATAGATTTCAGATGTTAGGAACATAGTTACTACATTTTTGTTAAGACTATGCATTTGACTCTGTTATCTTTGTAATTTGAGTGCTATGGAATGGGGTAAGAAAGAATGAATTTGTTTTTGATGGTGTTACCTTATTTCTTAAAATTTCCTCCATTTTTTATTTCCACCTTAAAAATTGGACCTTGTGTATATAGAGTGAAGTTCATTTAACGCCTCAGTATTAACCTATGGTATTTTTAAACTCTGTAATCATGGATTGGTTACTGGTTTTAATTTTAATATTCATATGTCTTTTGCTCAAATTCTTATTTTCATTTTTTCTATTGCTTTTCTAATAAATTTCTTTGTATCTTTAGATGTATATATATGCTGCTTAAAAATATACAATCTTTTGTATACATCCATATGTTTAGTTAAGTGGGATATGTGTGCTGCTCTACAAAGCACGTCTGCTTCTAACTCCTTGCACTGACAGTAGCATTGTTGAAGATCTGACCATTGGATCACAGTAGAATCCCTCACTAGTGCTGCCATTATGGTTGCTGAGTACCATCCTGTTGCAGTTCCCATCCTCATTCTAGTCCCTGTGCTGACCTTCCAAAGATGTCTCTGGAATATACATCTAAGAGTTGAGAGCAGGTTCACGGTATCAACGTTGCCAGATTTTCTTTAGAATGACTCCACCATCTCTTTTTCCTCCAGCTTAATATATGTTCTGCTCATTAACTTTCAGAGAGACTTACAATTTCTTGATTCTGATGATTTCTTTCATATGATGGGTACAGAAGTGGTGTTATGTTTATTTTTAAAATTTATTTGAGCACTAGTAATGTTGAGCTTTTTATATTTACTAGGTTTCAAGTTTCTCTATTCTATGGATGTAAATAATGTACATAATTTAAATGAGGGGGATGGATCCTTTGTCCATTTCTTAGTTAATATAAGGGACTTTTGTTTTTAACTTGTTAGAATCCCTTGAATGTCCTAGGTATTACTTCCCCATTAGGCTAAGATATTGGAAATTTCTTGTTTTATCTATTACTCTTTTTTAAACTTTATGTTATACATTCTAGATATATATAGGTATTGTCTCAAATATTGAAGTTAAAATTGTATTTGCTGAATTTTAAGGCTTGAGAGACTCTACCAATTAAAGGAAATTTAACAATTTTCTATCATGCTTTGGGATTTTGGACTCATATTGAAAATGTCCTTCATGCTCCATGATAAATGAGATGCCCTCAGGTACATCTGATATATGTATCTATTGTATATAGGATACATATATATTACATATATCTGACATATAAATCTATCTTTATTTTTTGTTGTGTCTGTGTTTCTGAGAGTAAAAAAAGCTCAGTTATTTTCATTGTTACTGGGCCACAATATCCCATACCTCCAATGCAGGGGAGAAAAAGTTTATCTTAGCTTATGTTTTAGAAGTTCCAACCCTTGCGTGGTCAATGAATGGTGGAAAAACTTGGGTGGAGGAAAGATGGCCAAAGCATGGTACCCAGAAAGTGGCATAAGGTCAAGGGAAAAACCAGGAAGAGGGATACTCCCTAACAGATCACGTGCATGAGGGCCTGCCTCTTCTGACAAGACTCCATCTCCTAATAGCAAGTCAGCTATACTGGCTCATAGTCCTATCAACTTTGAAAGGTCTCACCTTCATGCTCATGACATTTTTTGGGGATAACTATATATAAACTATAATATTTTGTCCTTGTTTCATGAAGAGTCATGCACAGCTCTTTATGCAAAATGGATTTAATCTGTCATTAAAAGTTTCCAAAGTCTTAAAAATTCCAAAATTGCTGAAACTCAAAGAAAATTCTTACATGTGAACCCATGTGAAAAATAAAGAAGAGTGTTAAACATTACTGACAATATGTAGCATAGGATAAGCATTCCCATTGTGAAAGGGAAAGAGACAGAAAAAAACCATGGTACTAAAGGAAGACCAAAACTCAGCAGGGCAAACATTAAATCCCAGAGATTCACATCTCGCATCCAGGGCAAACCATAAACTGCAAAGAGATGTGAATTGCAAAGGATTTTAGTGACTGGATAGCTGCATTCCTGGTAACCACAGCTGTCATGACTTCTTTCTTATGTGGATTCTGCTCATCCCTGGTGGCTTTCTTCAGACACTGTGTGTTCTGTACTTCTCTAACTTGCTGGGATCTCATCTGCACTTTTGGCTTTGACCTTATAGCTTCATTCACTGCCCTCCTAGGGATATACTGTCTGTCTTCCCAGGCCTTTTACTGAAATCTGTGTGGAAACCTTCATGACAATACAACTCTGGTGTTCTATATGTCTCTAAAATTGACTCCATGCCCCTAAATTCAACTCTATATACCCCTAAAATCAACACCAATGTCTGCTGCCAGCTGAAGCATTATCCAGGCCCTTTTGAATCTCAGCTCTAGAGGCCTTAAAGAACCTATATGGCTGAGCCCTAAACCCTAGAGAACCAATTTCTTAAGGGCCCCTTTCAAGTGGGTGTCTTCTAAAAGCAAAATCTTTTAGCTTAGCACCTTTGAGCATTAAAGGAGGGGTGTTGCTAGTTCTCAATATGCCTTTAAGAGAGTTTACTCATTGTTAAATGAGTACTTGGCTTCTTTTTGATATTTATCTTTTCAACAATCAAGCTCTCTTCCTGTCCATCTTTGTGGATGCTTTCTTTCTAGCAAAACTTAAAAATCACTCAGTTGTGCTGTTTGCTCTTGATTCTCAGTGTAGAGCTGGGTAAAAGACCCCAGTAACACACATGCCACAACCTGAATATTGAACATCCTTGAAATTTTCTCTTCCAGAAGAATTTCACAATCACTTTAAATCTTCTCATGTAGACTCAGGATATAAACAAAATGGAGACAAGACTTTGCCAGAGCATAATACAATGTCCTGATGTCTCAGTGAGAATGGATTTCTTATTTTTTTATTGAGGACTTCTGCATCTGGCCTTTACTGTCTGCATTTTAATTTGCTTTCTGGTCTTCTGAACTCCTAGCAGAATCTCCATTCAAGATCTTCTTCTTTTTCACCCAGCATCTCCAAACCTTGGCAAACCCCTCCTGTGAACCAGTTTCAAATGCTACTGATCCACATGGTCAGGTGACACTTGCTTTGTGGTACCAAAATATATCTTTTTACTTATCTCTGTCAGTAGGACATAATACCCAACACATAACTTAAAGGCAGAGAGAGATTTATTCTCATGTTTTAGAAATTTCAGTCCTTGCATGTTTAGTGAGGGGATGGTGAAGGATCTGGGTGGAGGAAAACCTATACACATCATGGCATCTTGGATGCTGACAGAGATCAAGGAAGGAGTTAGGAAGAAAGATATTCCTTTCCTGGCCATGTCCACTATGACATAGCTCTTCTGATTGTCACAAACCTCCTAATAGCAAGTGAGCTATACTTACCCAATTTTTGAAAATTCAACTTTTTAGTTTATAAGGCTTTGAGGTCACATCCAAATATAAACCAGAGCAACTTTGTATTGAGATACATATGCAGCACTTTTTTTGAATCAGGGCTTCATTTTGTAGTGCAGACTGGCTTTGAACTCACTAAGTAGCCCAGGCTGGCCTTGAACTCACAGTGATCCTCTTGCCTTAGCCTCTAGAGTTCTGGAATCACAGTTGTCTGGTACCACTCTCATCTTAAGCCTAACACTTTTAATGTAGGAACTCACTGAGTCACACAGGTTAGCCTTGAATCTGTGATCCTTCTGCCTCAGATTTTGAGTATTTGGGATTACAGCCATGTGTCACCGTGTACTACTTCTCCTATATTAATTTTGAGTATTGATTTTCTATTTTTCATTTCAGTGTTAGATCTTGACTCCTTTTAAGCTCATCTTTCTGTATGTTGTGTGGTAGGGATTTGTGGGTAGACACTGGCTAGGGGAGCAATAGAACTTTACTGTGATAAGGAATGGACCTTGGAGAAGAACAGTTCCCATGCTTTTGGAATGTGTGGTTAGAGTGTAGAGCAGAATCTGCAGAACAGCAGCCATCAGAATTAAAAGCAAGCTACAATCAGAGATGCTTGCATTGGACATTTTTTCCTTTTTCCTGATAACACTGCCTAAACTAGGTGGACTTGTGTCATGTAACAAACCATTCCATCTTGGCTTTGTCCATTGGCAAATATTCTGATAGCATATGTTATAATATGCTTTTCTTCTACATCTTTTCCATCACACACTGAAGTTACAAATAAATAAGTGCAGAGGACTCAGTTGCTGCTTTCTTGAAGCTCCTTTATGCCCAAGACTGAACTAAATCTCTTCTTTGAGTAAATTTTCTCAACCTCTGCTGATGAATGATTGTCCTATGTGACAGGAATCCAATTTTTCCTATGAGATTATTAGTTTCTTATCATATCATGTCTTTTCCACCCTTATTTGTGGTGGAATCTGTATGATCTAGCAAGTTGTCATTGGTTTAGAAATCCATATCTTCATGCAATAATTAATAGTATTGATCTGTTTGTTCTTGTATCAGGAACCAATTTTTGAAAGAATTATGGATCGATATATCTTAATTTCTAATAGGCAGAATTCTATTATCTTATCTTGCTTTTAAATTATCAAAAAGTAATTTTGATTGGTGTTCAAAGAAAGTGACCTTACCATCTTTTATTCTTATTCTTTGAGAGGTATGAAGAGTAAGAGGTATAAACACTACAGAATGATTTCCAGCAATATGTCCCAGGAGGACAAATAGAGTACACTTACATGTAGGGAGTTGGTAGTATATTTACAATACATATTGGAGCTTTTTGTGTAAGCAGCATTTACAACAAAATATACAGCAATGTGAGAATATGTCCTTAGTCATAAAATCATAGCATTTATACTGAAATTCCTGGTTTACAAAGATTTTTCTGGCACAGACACTATTGCAAAGAGAATCTCCCAAATTAGAGAGGCTATGCTCTTTGGCATATCCTATCAAATGTGAGTCTTATCCTGTATAGTGTAAAGTTGTCTGACATGTTTTTGGTTTAGAGACTTATTTCTGGAGCAAGATACTGAGTGCACTTTTTTTAGGTTATACATCTATAGTTATGAATTGGCAAAGCACAACTCTGCCAGTAGTTCTAATGGTATCACATGACAGTGGATAACGCTAGATACCAATAATAGATACAGTTGGATGCTGGTCACTGCTAGCTTATGTCAAACACCACTGACTGGGTGTGCTGGTTGCTGATCCCTGTGGTTCATCTTTGGTTGTTTGTTTCTGGAGCTCTCTGGGACTAAAAGTCCCTAGTGTTTATTGTTCTGTCTTTTGAGATGTCCACACTATTCAGGATATGCAGGACCTTCAAGGCTTCCACTGAAATGAATCACAAGTAGATTCACAGGACCAACAGAGTCAATCTGTATTCTAACAGATCCCGTGCTGCAGCACAGGGGATGACAGTACACTGAAAAGACCCCTCCCAGACTAACTCAGGTAGTGGAATTGGAAGTGGAGCACTTCTTGTAAAACAACTGCAGTCCTGTGCTTGGCCCAAGTGTGGGATGGTGATTTGTTCAACTTTGTGCCTAGCGATTGGTCTAACCAGAGGCTTGTAATTTGTCCAAATGGATGCTGAGCTACAGGACACCTAAGGTTATTATAGGCAAATCAGTGAAGGGTAGGAGGAAGTAGAATATTTGACTGACAACTGTTGTCTCTCTGGGGAAAATAGATGAGCTTAACCCAAGGAATGTTTGGTGAGGCTAGTTGTGTTCATCACATCTAATTGGGGTTTTGAGATGTTGGGAACATTAATAATGGGTTCAGGTCTCCTCCCCTTTTTAACCATGTTAGAGTGTCCCATGTCTTATTCAAAGAGGTGGCAAAAACATCTCAAGTGATAAGAGCAGGGAAGGGCATCGGGCTGAGAGGGAGTTATGCTCAGATTGGAGTAGCCTTGAGGGGAGTGGCCATTAAATAAACAAGAAGGACACTAAGGAAAATTTTCCCAGTGGGCAGAGACAGAGGAAGTAAGAAGTAAGGGAGTATGGTATGTCAATTATCCAGAAGAGAATCAGGAATTTCTCATCTGACTCATTGATGTGGCCATAAAAACGTAGCATTTGCATGTCACTTTTTGGTTTAGAATGGCATTTCATGAAAAGACACAGCAGCAAAGGTGAGGTCCCAACTACAAAGATTCTGTGCTTTCTGATCTTTTCCATAAAATGTGAGTCCTTTGAGTGAAATTCTTTGTGATGTGTGATTTTTTTTGCTCAAAGTCTTAATCAAGAGACAAGAGACTAAGTCTTTTCTTTTGGATTTTATTTCTATAGATATTTAAGAATACATTTCACTCTGGAGCCCCAGTTTCTTAAATATTCTTATGCCTGGAGCACCTACCTATCTCAGAATGTCAGATCTATATTTCCACAAACAAACATTCTGCAAAATCAGCTGTGAAGATGGCCCAGTCTGGGAGCATGTTATTCTCTTCTACATGAGTTTGGCTTGATGAAATTTTGCAGTAGTTTCTTTACTCATCTTTCTACATAGAACTGAATCCATTTCCTTTGTTGATGTTCACTCACCACTCCTGTCTGTTTCTGAGTTTTTTCTGCTGCTTTAATGGACACTGAGGAATTTGTCTGAAACTCATCCAGAACAAGATACAAATATGATTAGTGCTCATAATGGATTATCATCCTAGTGATATTTGCCTCCATCTGTGATTGAAGTTACAGGACTGAAAACTGGTTCCTGCTGGAATCTCTGCCTTGGTATTTCCCATTCCACTTGTTTACAGTCACAGGTATTAAACTAGCAAGCTTTTCAAAAGCTTTCTTGTTAAGCTTATTAATTAAAAAAATAGTGCCAGAGGGTTGCTCCAATAACTTCAAAATGTAGTGAAATTTCAGTTCCAGTTTGGTGTGATGGCTGAGGATCTGAACTGCTTGAGAGTAGAGCGATGTCTACCAAAGCTTGTTTGGCCACCCATGCACACCTGATTTGCTTGCCAGAGCCCATGTAACACATGAGATCTCCAAGGCTTAACCCATGTGATTTGGTCTGGGTAATTATAAGCAACTGTAAAACATTTTTATAAGTTGAAAAGTATCAAACTTTGTTGAAAAAATAATAGATTTTGTGCAGTCATTTTGAGGAGTAACCAGTCACAGAAGAGTCTATCTCTGGCAAACTCAGTAAATATTAAAGAAACCTCACCTGACTCCAATAGTACTATAACTCTAAGAAATATGATGCTTCCCCCCTCTGAATTGTACTCAATTGTATTTAGGGCTTGATAAAAAGCTTAAGTCAACAATTACTCACTCAGTACCCAGTTTCTGTCAAGTGGACTGCACTTCCCAAAGCTGCTTTGATATTTGAATGACAATAGGAATAAAAAGGCAAAGGTCCTGCTCAATTCATCTCATGAGGTGGAGACCAATATTGGTCTACTGGCATGCACACTGAGGGATTGGGACAAATGATTACTGAAAGTGTAAGGATGAAAGCATTGGGGGAAACATTCAAGAATTACAAACATGTCCTTTGACAAGAATGCATTTCTCACTTATGCATCACTAGGAAAATGATCTTGTCTCATAGCATAGTGTGGATATACACTAATCACCTATGGTGAAAATTCCAGAAAGCTAATGTAGGACCTGATTAGCTTTTACTCTGTCTCTTCATAGTTCATTGGATCTCTTTACAGGTATAGCTAATGTCTTACTTGTTTGATTCCCTACCCTGCTGCACAAAGTAAATATTTATCAGTATTTGTAATCAATGCTGGTAGCAGCTTCATTATCTGACTGTGCTATCAAGTCCCTCAGTCTGAAATTTTGTGCAGACCTAAGGTCTGTAGAAAAAAATAAAAACAACAAAGTCTTCTCACATGACAAGTGATTCCATGCCTGAAAAACAGGGTAGAGTAAAACCAAAATAAAGGTGTAGATTAGTGTATTGGAGGAAGACCTGTCATCAATGCTGGTTCCAAAAGAATGACATAAAAGTGGAGTTCAATTTAAGGGGAGGGAAGTATATCTGAGCTAAGGCAGAGAAAAAGAATATTCTTTTTTTGATAAGTTCTATAATGCTTTGTATTTGGTTTGATCTTGCTATACCTGATTGAAAGAACAACTATTGTGAAGATAACGAGATATACTATGATACCTATTACTGTTATCCTGGTAACCTATTGTGACGTTCTGTACCAATTTCACTGCACTGTCTCAGCTGACTTTGTTCCAACTTGTTCTGTTGTATTTCACTACCTTCAAAGTAATAAAATTTAAAAAAATTTAAAGAAAGCAATTTAAAAAATAAATTATTGGAATATTGTAGAGGACACATGAGATAGTTCTGCTCCACGCGAGACTGAGTTTTCTGAGCCTGTTGTTCTAGGAGAACAGTTCCTTTTATTTGAGCTTCATATGGCCACCCAGAGAAGTAAGGAAATTATCTTTGATTGTTTTTAACATTTATGTTTTTAGAGCAGTTTAGATTCTCATCACAGTAAAGAATAAGCACTGAACTCTTTCACACACCCCTTGCGCCTACTGTTCAAATGAAGTGAAGTGACATGTGTGTTATAGTTGATGGGCCACACTGACACATCAGTGCCATGCAGTCCATAGTTCTATGGATTCTATGGGACAAATTTATAATGACTTTCACCCCCCATTGTACATTTGTATCATACAGAGTCCTTTAATTGCACTAAAAGTAATGTGTTCTCTTTCACTAGAGAGACTGTCTTGTTTTATTTTATTTTATTTTATTATTTTTTTAGAGAGAAAAAAACAGGAAAAGGGTACAAATAATACAGAATTTCCAAAAAAAAGATAAACAGTAAGAAATCACTAGTTGATAAATTACATATTGTCCTCTTAGAACTAGTTGTTCAAGTTACAAAATTAAAGCATACAAAGTAGACATTCAAACAGTGAGACTGTAAACAGCTATGCATGCATGAGTCTCTACATGTATTTCTACTCTTTCTGTATTAGAGGGAAAAACAAAACATAGCAAGACAAAACAGAACAAATTCATATAAAAACATGAAACCAAAAAGTCATATAAAACCACAGTACAAGGTGATCTATAATGGTTACTGTGTTGTCTCTTGTTATCTTCAATAGAATTGTCTATATCATCAGGCATAATTGAATATAGCAGTATAATTAAATATAGCAGTACATAACAATATTAGTAAAAATAAAACATTGTAGACAATATAAAACTTCAAAGGCAGGTAATAATCAAACCAGAGTGGGTATCCTAGTGAATCTTGTCATCTTCAGTGTAGTTGCCAGAATTGATGCTATCAATCTTAACAGCTTTGAATAAAATTTGTCAAAACAAAACAACAATCTAACAAACCAGATTCAATTAAGAACAGTCATGGTAAAACAGTGTTAGTTATACAGAGCTTCAGATAAAGTTAATAGGAAATTAAGGATGATTACTGTACTATATCCTGCTATTTTCAGGATAACTGTCTGTGCCCTTAAATCTAGTACAAGTAGACAAACTGAAGCAGAATATAATCCATCTAAGCAGAGGTGTGAGTTTTGCAGGGTACATCAATCTGGGCTGGAAGTTATTTTCTTTCAGGGCTTGGTATACTTTGCTCCACGCTCTTCTTGATCTGATTGTGTTGAGAAGTCTGCCGTGATCTTGATGGGCTTTCCTTTATAGGTGATCTGTTTCTTTTCTCTGGCAGCTTTTAATATTCTGTTTTTATATTGAATTTCTGGTATCTTGATTATAATATGTCTGGGTGTAGATCTGTTTTGGTTGTAGGTGGCTGGAGTTCTGTATGCCTCATATATCTGAATATCATTTTCTTTTCCCATGCTTGGGAAGTTTTCCTTAATTATTTCCATGAATAGTCTTTGTAATCTGCCTGTTTTTATCCCTGCTTCTTTGCTCACATTTCTTATTCTTAAAGTATAGATTCTCTTTTCATCTTCTAGCCTTTGTATTGTTACTGCCTGTTGCCTTGTTATTTTTAAGAGATCTTTCCTTTCATGATCACACAATGCAAACTTGTTTTCAAGTTTTGATTGTCTATCCTTAGTTTCTTTTAAGGAGTTTTGACAGTTTTCAATGGAATTTTTAATTTCCTGGTAACCTCTTTGAATCTGCTTCGTGTATTCTATATTTTCTTTATATTCTTTATCAAATGTTTCTCTCCTTTTTTGTGTTCCTCCCTTCTTCCTTCTGTGTCTTCTTCAGAGGTGCTTAGATTTTCTTTTATTAATCTACTTATATCTTGCTTTACCTGATTTAATATTTCAGTTTTGAGCTCGTCTACAAGGTCCCGAAGATATCTCTTAATGTCCACTGAAGCTGTGTCTTAAGTTCCATGTTTGCTGCCTTCAATCTCTTTTGTATTTCCCTCTACTGGATCAATGTTCTCAGGGTTTTGGGCTGGGGGCTTTTTCTTGTTGTCTTTTTCTCCTGTCATGTTTTTGTTTTCTTCCATACAGGTGTATAGTGGAGGTCTCAGTTCATTTCCTTGTTGGTTATGGTTCTTCTGAAGCATGCTGGCAAGGGATTTCTGCCCTCTCCTGTTTGCTCTTGTCACTTGGGTGTAAGCAGAGGCTGTGTATGCTGGGCCCTCCCCATTTGGCCAGTCAACCTTCAGGGGCCTTCACCAGGTTAGAGTGTGCTAGGCATAGGGAATCAGTTTGGGATAGTTTATTGGTCCTGGCCAGGGGCATGAACCAGGACAAGCAAATCCCAGGAATCTGCCCTGAGAAGGGAGAAACCAACTGAAGTCACTGTTGTTCCTAGTTCAGGCTCCTCCTGCCCAATTCCAACCTGTCGTCCATTGGGTCACCACCTTACCGGGGGGGGCCTTATTCCCAGCACTGACTGTGGATTAATGGAGGTCCCTTTGCCAGCTCCCTTGTCCATTGGGCTTACCAACCCCTGACTTCAGTGTGACAGTGGCTCCTGTGAGTCACAATGAGAGTGAGTTTGGGCAGCTCTGTGGCTCGAGATGGGTAGTGTCAGGTGCCAGTTTGGACAGCTTGGCAGATAGCAGCAAAAAAAGGTTACATGATACATATTGGAGCCATAATTAACTATACTTAAATGACACTGCAGCTGATCTCTCTCTCCTAAATAAAAAGGTAAAATTAATAAAACAGGCCATCCTCAGTCAGATGGCATTAGACATTCTAACAGCACAGGAGATACTTATTCAATTGTAAAACCTAAACATGTGTATGACAAATCAATGACATGTGAATTTCTAAAATTTCCTAGACCTTATCCTTTGCCTCCTTATGGAAAGCTATTACTAGAGTTATAATCATATATATCCTATTGATTCTATTATTTGACTCCTGCGTACTTAATTGATTATTTTCCCTTGTCTCCTTTAGACTTAAAGCTGTACAACTACCTGAGATAAAAACAAGATGTCTTGTGACTGAAGAAGAGACAGATACCTTCCTCTGTGGGCCAGATCCCAAGACTAAAGGCTAAACTTGGCCCTCAAACTCCATAGGGAGACCTTTATGTGGCTTTTCATGTTCTCAACAACAGAGATAAAAATTAAAAGAAAAAATAACCATCTGATCTCTTAGCAGTGACACTTGGAACTTCCAAGACAGGAAAGCCAAAACAAGGCAGAGCTGCCCAATCACCTCCTGGACCATCCTTTTTGCTCAAGTGCAGCAAAAAGGACTTTGGGCAAGAAAGTGTCCCAACCAGATTGCAATCTCAAGGGCTATTGGAAGAGCAAATGTCCTAGCAGCCAGAGAGAGGATAAGCCATTCTCTTACTACCTTGCCCTCACAGGAGATTTCATCACCACCAGATTCATCACTGACTGATCTACTTGGACTTGCTGCTGAAGACTAATGGGGCTTGAGGTCCACAGCCCCCCATTAAGGTATCCTTCTCAGACCTCCAAGTCCCACTGGAGGTCTCAGGTAAGAAATTCTCTGTACTTGACATAGAGGCCAAATATTGTGTTCTTCCTAAGTTTTCAGGCCCTTGTATTAGGTCCTCAGTCTCTATAGTGGGTGTTGATGGCCAACCTACACAGCGTTTACAGACAGGGCTGGTGATTTAGCTCAATGATGTAGCACTTTACTGGCAAGTTCAAGGCCCTAAGTTCAATTCCCAGTACCCCTTTTAGATAGAGATCTTCTTCTCTGGTTGATCTCATAGTTTGGGATACCTCCAATCCCACTACCCACGCCATGCTTATTTTAATTAAACTTAGGTATCCTTCAGTTTTTCCTTGCATTCTTTAATATCCCATAGCTCCCAAACTTTTATAAGGACTTAAACCTATAATTAAGTGCCTTTTAGATAATACTTTTCTTAAACCTACTCATTCACCCTATGATACTTCTGTTCTGTTACTCAAGCCTGATGGGTCTTATCATCTAGTGCAAGACCTTAGGGTAATCAATAATGTCATTATATCAATCCACCCAGTGGTGCCAAACCCTTATACCAGGCTCTCTCATATCCCTCCCTCCACCACTCACTTTAAAGTTGTAAATCTTAAAAATGCCTTTTTTCACCATCTTCCCTACACCTAATTGTCAGGATTCCTTTGTGTGACTGACACTCTGAGGTCTCAAAAATTTACACATGTCATCTCTATAGTAAAACCTCTCCTCATAGACACATACCACCCCCTTCCTTTCCTATTCATCAATTTTGCAGACACACTCCTGGTCAGCACTGGCAGGTAGATTTTACACACATGCCCTGCCACAAGACTCCCAAATATCTTCTCACCTTTTTTGTACTTTTTCAGGATGGATAAAAGCCTTTTACACAACCAGGTTGACTGTTGATGCAGTTACTAAAGTGCTATTACAGAAAATCATCCCAAAGACTACAACCATGGCAGAGTAGCCCCTACCTGGTCTTCTTGGCAACGCCAACAGTGGTCAAAGTTGCTGGACTTCCCTCCTGGTTTTACATCACTCAAGCTAAGCAGTGCCCTCCCAATCCTGAATCTAACCATCCTGAGTAGTCATCTCATCTTCTGTCACCTACCCATCTCCATCTCACCACGGCCTCACAGCCACAACACTCAGGCTAAGTCATGTTTTGTTATCCAGTTGGTTTCTAATTCCTTACATTCTATTAATTATCTTTTTTACAGCAGGACTCCTGACAGTCTTTTTTAAAGACTCCCACATCATGCATAAAATTGTCTTTATGCTGTTCTATATGACAACTGTCTTAGTTCTCTCTACCCTCAGCTGTTTAGTCAAACATGAGATCCTTGAGGTTCTAGGCTCTTATCTCCCTTATGGTGTCACAGCCACAGCCCTCCACACTTTCCAGCTCAACTCCTGGACCACAGACAAGCCCTACCTACCCACACTTTTAATTTTTATTCTTTCGGATGGAGAAATACCACCTCTTATAAATTCACTCCTCCTAACTCCACAATTATTTTTCAGAAATCTACCTCAAAATGGTCCTGATGAAATGACACTTCTCCTGAGATTCTGCCTCACTATGGCCCTGATGAAATGACACATAAAATCAAAGGCACCTTTCTTTTTACGTCCCCTAGATCCTTAACTATGATAGTGGCCTTACTCCTCATAGCACCTTGTCTCTTTGTTTTTCCAGTCTAAGATGCGGGCATTTACCAATGATGAAGTTGTCCTGGCCAAAACACCTGATACCAGCTTCTACATCTACATGGGCATCATCCCGTCAACCTTCCTAATCCCTGATATGGTGCCCCCTGCCAGCAGAAAGTAGTAAGAGAGAGACTTCACCCTTTTCCTAATAACAAAAAGACAGGAATGAAAGGACTATGCCATGTGTGGCATTATGTAGTGGAGGCAGGATTAAGGATGTTTACTTTAAAGCCACTCCCTCTTTCCCATGTGACAATTTCCTTTTTTCTGTCCCCATGGTGCAAAAAAGGCTTGAATCAGCCCCATGTGCATCATCAAATGCCCACCCCAAGTGCCACCCCTGTCAGAGTTTATAAATATATCCAAACTCTGCTTTCTGGCCAGAGAATGCAAGGCTTCTATAGCCATGGAGTTTTCTCCATGTCCTTGTAATAAAAGCTACTTTTATATTATACTTTTTCTTTCTCATTGCACCAAAAACCTAACAGAGACAGTTTTTACTAAAAATATGTGATCTTCAACATGCCCTTTGGGTAACTGAAAGCACAAGAAAAAGTGACTTTCTTTTCCATGTCTCAGTTACAACAGTAAATCATCAGGTTACATTTGTTTTTAGTTCCCCATTCCACTTGGGTCCTTAATTTAGTGATAATGGAAATTAAAACTGGAGCTGGCAGTAGAAATTTTCCCCAGAGAAGCTCCAATTGGAAAGTGGGAAAGACTGTTAAGGGCATTTAGCAGTTGAAAGCTAAGTGGAGCATAATAGCAACAAAGATCAAGCTGGACCTTTAACAAATGGAAGCCAGAAAAAACAAGAAAGGCTCTTTTGCTGAGTAACCCAGAGGTCACAGTTCTGATGAAAAGATTCAGCTTGGCCCATTCACAAAAGAAGCAGGCCAGATTTTATGCATTTGCTGCAGTGGAAAATGTCATGTTCCTGGTGGTCTCAGTGTTGCTTTGGCAGTATGGTTGCAAAAAATGTCCTTACTGCTTGTGGGGACAAGTAAGTTTTCATGAGATTGCTGGTTCTTCTTGGGGCATTCTCAGCCCTGTGAGGCTGTGCTGGAATCCAAGATAACCTAAGTTCAGTGCAATGACTGGAAACATTAGGGTGTAGCTGGATGTTCCTGTAAGTCACTTATCTTGGTGTCCTCAGGTATGAAAGCAGTGAGATATGTTGTGCACTCAGGGCTATCAACCATGTTTTGAAAACTTTTGAATGGATGCTCTCTCAGTGATAACATGCCTGTAGGCAGAGCTGAGAAGGGATTTGGCTTCAAATTTTAAGGTGGTAAAGGTGACATAGAGAATGAAAGTTAAGTGTTTTTTTTGGCCTTAAGTTCTCTACTGATTCTTTGTAGACCTAATGAAGTGTTGTTGCTTTTTAGTAAAAACATTTCTCTCAAATTCATGACACTTTGGAAGAAAATGCACATCATGCTTTTATGAGTGACAGATTTAAGGTATAGGAGTATGTTTGTCCTCTGTGCCTATGGTCATCTTGGCTGTTTATTTGGTGTCCTCCTTTTCTTACACATTTGTCTTAGCTATGAAAGAATTTGTAGGATTATACCAGGAACCCTACACTGAGCTATATTCACAGCTTTTTTTCACTTTTTATGTCAAGTCAGGGTTTTGCTAAGTTGACCAGCCTGGTCTGGAACTTGAGAGCTTCCCAGTTCATTTTGCACAAATACAGTTGTTTAAATCAGAGGAATTATAGAATCCTGTGTCAATTCTCAGTCAACGGGTACTGAATAAATACATTTTTCTTTAAAGAATAATTATAAAATACAGTAGTACCCAGTTCATGAACACTTTTGTTTGCAAGAAATTCAGTTTGCAAAAAAAAAGGTTTTGGAAAACTTTGCTTTCATCTGCAAGCTCTTCATTGGGTAACAAACATGACCATAGGCTCACACAAAGAGGAACAGAGCCAACTTCCCTAAAGCAGTAAAATAAAGTTTGTAAACTGAGCCACCACTGTACATTGGCTATAATTCTTCAAGTAATCCACTAGGGTTTTGACATCTAGTTACCCAGAGTGGCCACCAGCTTTTTACTTCATTGCCGTTTCCATTTTGTCACTCTCATTTTACCTTTTCCTCTCTTTTCTTCCTGTAACTTCCTGCAATATGTGCCAAATACTAAATTACATGAATGTAAGTCTCATTTCCTTGCAGGGAGGACCCAAATTAAAAAAAAAATCCCCGTAGGAGCTTCAGACCTTATCACTTCTCTCCTGCTTTCAATGAACCTTTAATAAAGCTCCATTAAAGCCAATGTGAATGTTAGAAATGTAGTCAACATTATGATTTTGTGCAGATGGTAGTTTTTCATATGTGGATTGACATTTTACTATAATTTATATGTTATCCTATGTTTACATTTCATATTTCATAGTTGAATATAGGTTTCTATGTACTTTTAAAAATCAGTAATTTACTATACATTCAATTCTGATACATAATAATTGGTTTCCATAAGAACATGTAATCATTCCCATATTACTGGGTGAATTGAGTTTTTTGGTAACCATATGATAGCAGTGCCTACAAGCTTTGCCTGATGCAGTAGCCTGGTGAATCATGAATAGCAAATGTTTTATGTCTTAGTCTCTGATGAGAGTGTGTAAAAATACCATCACCAGATCTTCATCAACTTCACCTTGGCCCAAATGACTCAGTCTAGTTGGAGTCACCATGTCACATGCCCAAATGTTGGGCTTTCTTGCTCACTCACAGGGCTAGCAGACTTGCATAGGTGTCCCCCATATAAAGCATACTTTCCTGCACTCCATCTATGTTCCATCATCACCCATGTGTCTTTGGCTTATCTATGTGTTGTGGGAATTAAATATTTGGTGATGTTAATGTGTATGTGTAGCCAGGCACCTAGACAACAACTTACCTGAATGAAAATTAGGTGAGTGAATAAAGTCCTCTTTGTTGATAAACTCTGTTCAACAATATTAAGATGCTTTACATATTTGGTGCAAATGATTTTAAAGTAGGCATTCATATTTACATTCTGAAATGAACATAATAACTTTGAAGAGAATGACACCTGGAGTGGTGATGATCCTCTGCAGGTTGTATGTAGCATTACACACACTAAATCAAGGGTCAGTAATCTATGGCTGATAGGTCAGATCCACTCAATGTATTTGAAAATATGTTATAGGAATCTACCCATTTGCATGTTGCATGCTCTGGATGAGTAGTGGCAATGCAGACTCTGGAGCCTAACACATTACTATTCATCCTCCTATGAGAAATGTTTCCACAGAGAAAAGTGACAGTGAGCAGGCAGATGGAGGAGAATGCCCTCTGACCCACACAGCCTGTCCTTCTCAGGCATTTGCTACCTCACCTGCCATTATCTTGCTTTGCACTTTATTACTCTTTTTATTCAACAAACTTTTGTGCTTACTTTCTGACTGACCAAAAATGTTCCTTTGAAACTGTGCCAGTTGGCTTCAGTTCTGTAAGACATAGCTCCTAAGGTTAGGAGAGCTTCTGTGTATTAGTGAAGCTTAAGAATATTGAAGAAAATATTAGCAGTGAGTATGTCTTAATACAGTGAAAGTTTACTCATTTTTATCTTTATTTATCATCAGCTTTAAAATATTGTATTATAGATGAACTATGTGCTTAATATTTCCTATATTGGGGAACATAGCTTAAAAAACATTGAATACCCTTCTTTAGAAAAAAACTCAGGGCTTCCTACTAAGAGAAAAATGCTTGAAATAGTCTTGGTTTATATAACTTCACTTGCATTAGTGCTACATAATTTCTGTATTTCCTGTGTGTAAGGAAACTGAAACCACTAATGAGATGTGTCAACAGGGAAGCGGGGGAAATCTTCCAAGGTGAGTAGGACAGAAGAGAAGTGGTGTGAGTATGTTTACTGATGGGACTCTGGAGTCACTGTAGCCTTCCTCACTTCTTCTCATTCTCATTTCTGCCCCAACTTGCACACTCAAACTGTAGTCACAAGTCTCAGACTAACCTTGGCTGATGTTTGACAGCAATATCTGGTCAGCAGGACATTTTAGGAGCAAGGACATGTGGTTGCTTAAAAAGAAGCAGTTACCTCTTAAGATTTTTTCTTGTTTCAAATGAAGACACCACAGAAAATCCCAAGGAACTGTTGCAATGCATCAGAATTCCCCTGCCACTCTTCTAGGGAGCCCAGAGTAAATATCACTCCTTATATACTGATATATATTCACTCCCATCTACCATCTTTAACAGTGTGAAGCCCGAAACAGTGTGATCTTTTCACTGAGCATGCTCAGAAGTGTGCCCACCTCCACATGTGATAACAACTTTTATGAATATGCATTAGACTCCTCAATAAACTAAGCACTGCTCTAGAAAGTATCCTTAATCATTGTAATAAACCTTTTTTCACTCCTTTATCTCCTGAGTGTGCTTATCAAGTTTTTACTTATCAAGAGGTGAGAATAGTTTCTCCTTTTAAATATGAATGTGAATTACTTTACTTTGAATTTCAGTTTTGAATGTGAATTACTTTACTTTGAATTTCATTTTCTTATGGAAAGACTGGCTTCCTTACTATTTTTTGTTTGTTTGTTTTCACATATCAAGAAGGAGCAGACAAGTGAAGGAGATCAAGCAGTGAGTGAGAAGCAGCGAACTGTGCTTGAGTCTGTGGTGCTGGGAAACAGGTATGTTTACTCTTTTTGTACCTGCAACATAGTTTTGACCTTGATGTGGTTTCTGACTCAAAGTGGCAACTGAGGAATGGGCAGGAAGGGAAGATTTCCTGTTGTCTGACTTACAGAGGGCTGTCACTGAGATTACTTCTGCAAAATGCAGTTTCTCCCTGTTGGCCAGTGACAGGTGGGAGGTGACAACCAGATACACAAAGGCTTCCAGTCATACTGCTTTCTTCTCAGTTTAGAGCAGCAGCAAGTTGAGATGGAACAGCCATGAACAGATATTTGCCTGCCTGTCTCAGCTCTTGCAGTAGCTCTGGGATACAGAAAAGAAGACCATCCTTGCCGGGCAGCTTACAGACAATTTTAATAAGGAGAGATTTTTTTAAAAAATGTTTTTTATAGGCCATTTTAAGATAATATCTTTAATATAAGAGCTCTGTAATAATCCATGTAGAAGAAAATTTAATTTTAACTGAATTTCATTTGTTAAAAATTACTGTATAGTCAAAACTCTGTGTGTGAGATGTTATTTGCACTCACTGGGGATATCTGAGTCACCTGTGGTTCTTGTTTACACATAGAATTTTTAGTCCTGGAAATCTAGGTTTTAATTATCTGTTTGGAAAATTGTTATGGGTATCCAAGTTTGAAAATCATGTGTGAACAGGATCTAACAGATGTGCTTGTTTAATACAAAATTAAATGTCCTGTAGTTAATTCATAACTAAGAAACCAGGTACATTTATATGTTGCTTGTAGCAAGAGTCTAATTGCCCTAGAGCCTCCTTTAATCCTTTCTTCAGAGATGGGATCACAAAATTTCAGGAATGATAAGGCAGGCCCTGGAGTTCATGTTTCAGATATGTAAGTGTGAAGAAGTTCACCAGCAGAGGTTGTACAGGAATGTTGAGTTTGACCTTGACGAATGTGCTGCTTTAGTGAAAAATTTATTTGTAGCCTTTTTTCTGAGTAATTTATAATGTGGCAATTTTGTTGAACTATATGCCCTAAGAAAATATTTGCCTACTAGAATTACTAAAATTTAATTTTCATTTAATGCAACAAATTCTACCTTGTAATACATTTCTTGCTAAGATATAAGTGTATATTGCCCTTTTAGTTACCAAAAGAATTTTAGGTGGATTTACAATTTTGTTCACATTAGCCCTTTAATTTTCTCAAAAGCCTTATGCTCTATTAGAGGAAGCTCGCTGTTGAAATCCACACAAGTAATTGATGAAGGTGATGTTTTTAAGATTCTAGATTCATTTTCAGTGTTTGGCATTTGGTAATTGTTGTAGTCAGGTGTTGTGAGGAAAACAATTAGAATTGGGACATGGAATTTATAATATTATTTTTATGATGGTCACCCATAGTTAACACAAGAAAATGTAGGAAATCTCTCCATGACACTAAAGACATAGAATATTTAGCCAAGGGCCTGAATCCCACAGCAATGTCTCACATGAGTCCAGATGAAGACACAAAGCTCATGACAATGCCTCCCACGAGTCCAATTGGAGGTCTAGAGCCCACAAAAAGGACTCAATCCAGTCACTTTTATGGATCCATGCTGGGAAGGCCCAAAGATCAGTGGTGGAAACTAGGAAGTCTATACCAGTGGAGTGAAGGAGCTGTGCTGGTAGGTTGAAGGTTCTATGCTGCAGCCTAGAAGTTACACTCACAACAAAGTCCAGGGTTGTCCTGAAAAGCACCATAGCCATCCTCAGTGACACAGAGGCCCTTAGCTCCTCTGATGACAAGCAGAGTTGAGTACATGCCAGGAAGCCAGTGATACTGGCTCTCTCTCTTTCTCTTCTGTCTCTTTCTGTCTGTCTGCCTCTCCCTCTCTGTCTTGTTTGGTCTCTGTCTCTCTTTTTCTTACACACACAAACACACATACATACCACATATGAAGAAGTATAAGAATAATGCATATAACACATTAATAGGATGACCTGGAATTCAGGGCTTAAGTAGGGCAAATGTAATCATCCCAACTCTGCCTCACAAGTAGCTGGAAATACAGTCCTGTACCACCAAGTCTGGGTCTTCTCTTTTGGAAGGCAGCCTGCATTCATTTGATAAGTCTCATCACCATAGATTACCCAGGCCCTACCTCTAGCTCCTACTCCCACCATTTCTCTAAAACAGGAGACAAAAATCTCTTAAGTCACTGGCTGGATGCTAGAGCATATTTGAGTATATAGTGGTCATAAATACTATTGAATATTACTGATCCAGAAGCGTCTAGGACAGCCAATGTCCTTGATGAATGTTACACTGAAACCAAGTAACTTGTTGCAGCAGCATAGCATGGAGAAGTAGATCAGTATATTTTTCTGGCTTTGTATTTTACCTTGTTGGAAGTGGTGACTTGTAAATAACAACATGTATTAGTTTTAGCAATTTGTAAATGTCTTTGGTTGTACTGTTGTGGCTGCATTTATGATCTGAATCAGTTCAAAATGTTTGCCTTTTCATGGTTATTTTAACTTTTAGAAGGTTCCAGATGTAGTTAATAAGGTAAATGAGGACATGCTGAAATAATTTTACAAGGTGGATTTTTTATTAGACAGTAGTTGGCAGCAGCATTCACAATTATTTTTCTTATCTTCAAAAACAAATGGAAAGACTTCCAGAACTGCTTTAGAATGTGGCAAGAATGATGGCATAAGTGTGCTTAAAGTAGGTTGACTAATTTGAGTGAGATTAGTGACAATTTATTTACTGTAATAAATGTTTGTTTTATTTCACTTATTTTCTTTTGTTTTATATGTTTTGAGACAGAATCTCACTATGTAGTTCAGACTGGCCTTGACCTCAGTATGCAGCCTAGGCTGGCCTCAAATTCACAGTGATTCTCTTGCCTCAGCCCCCCAAACACTGGGATTACAGACAAGTGCCATTGTATCTGGCTTGTAATAAATGTTTAACATTTGAACACTCATTGCATAATTTGATTGGCCCTGAATTCATATTCTCGTGCAACCATAACTACAAATGATTTCTAGAACTTTTCATCATTCCCTAGAGAAACACTCTCCTGTAGTTGTTGTTTCCTCCTCCTTCTGGCCATAATAACCACTCTTCTAGTTTCTGTCTGTGCAAACATGTCCTAGATTCCTCATAATATGTCTTTCTGTCTAGTTTCTTTCGCTTTTTGTTGTATCCTTGAGCTTCATCTGGGTTGTAGCATGCATCCAAAATTTCACTCCATTTTATGACTGGATAATTTGTACTTTACTGCATATATATAAACTATTTGTTAATCCATTCATCTGTCAATGGGACTTTAAATTGTTTCCACATTTGGCTTTGATAAATAATGTTGCCATGATCACCGATGTACAAATATCTGCTGAAGTCCTGATTTCTATTTGTGTGTGTGTGTGTGTTTGCTGCATGTGCCCAGTAGTGGAGTTGCTAGATCAAAGGTTAATTTTGTATAATTTTTTAGAGGAACTGCCATGTTCTTTTACATAATAGTAAAACAGTTTAAGTTCTCAGTAGCAAGCACTAAGCATATTATTGTAGTCAGGGGTTGTGAGGAAAACAGTAAGATTAGGACACAGAGTTTATACTATTATTTTATGAAGGTCACCTAAAGTTAAACGCAGAAAGTGCAGGAAATCTGTCCACAATACAAAGACTCAGAATATTCAGCAAAGGTATTGGAGCCCACAGCAATGTCTTGCATGAGTCCAGATGAAAACCTAGAGCCCATGACAATGCCTCACATAAGTCCAACTGAAGGTCTAGAACCCACAAGAAGGACTCACACAAGTCTATTTTATTTTATCCGTACTGAAGGACCAAAGCTCAGTGGTGGAAGCTAAAAATTCTGTGCCAGTGGGGTGAAGGAGTTGTGCTCGTAGGTTGAGGGTTCGACACTGGAGCTGAGAAGTCACACTCAAAATAAGGACCAAGGCTGCCATGACAAGTACTACAGCCACCCTCAGCAACACAGAAGTCCCAAGCTCTTCTGACAATATGAAGACTAGAGTACATGCCAGAAAGCCAGCATGACAAATTTCTCCTGGAGATTAACAGCACACATCTTCCAGAACTAGGAGCTAGGAAACGATGCTCGATGTAAGGACCAGAGCTCCCTCATAGTGAACCACAGCCATTCTCACTGACAAGGTCCCGAGATCCTCTGATGACAATGGTTCAACTCACATTGGGGAAGCTAGTCATGATGAGCTCCTCTAGGAGAACCAACAGCTCAAAATAGCAAAACTTAGAGAAACCCACAATGCCCCACTCATCTTCTCCAAATCTCTATCTATGCTGGCAACTTTCCTTAGGTGGAACATCTATGCTCAGCACCATGCTGATTTAATTCGTCTAGTGTTATGTTGACCACCAGTTTTTAATCCATAACAGATAAGGCTCTCTATATTATACTATCTACTGTTTTCTGTTTTTTGTTGTTGTTTTGTTTTTGATACAAACCATTTTAGAGGGCTGATTTTGACTTTCAACTCCTGTATATTGAAGCCAAATTAGAATGGAGAAAAAGCCTGGGAAATTCTTAAATAAATAAAATGAACTAGACCACTAAAATAATCTTTGTTTGCTTAGAATGTGAACATAAGCAAAGATTGTGTTATAATATTTTAGATAAATGCTTATGTAACACACACATAAAAACTTGAGTTACTGAGAAACACTAGCATATGATGATTGTGCAACTAAAATTTTTGAAAAGTAACCTAAAGAAGGCCATTTTGTAATTTAGATATTTGCTTCCAAAACTCTCATCAGAACACTAATATTAACACAAGCATTTTA
>PVLA01013789.1:0-34624 GCA_004027455.1 Hydrochoerus hydrochaeris | reverse complement strand
TCTTCTTTTTCTTCTTCTTCTTCTTCTTCTTCTTCTTCTTCTTCTTCTTCTTCTTCTTCTTCTTCTTCTTCTTCTTCTTCTTCTTCTTTCTTTTGTCTTTTTGAGACAGAGTCTAGCTATCCAATTCATGCTGCCCTTGGGCTCACTTTCTACTCTAGGCTGGTCTTAAACTTGCAACTTACTGCCTCAGCTCCCAAATGCTAGGATTATAGCAGTGCCACCACTCCCAGCCTACATCTTATTTAACTAGTGAAAAGTATCTATCTCAGTGCCTTCAAGTTTTAGCAATTATGAATTAAACTGTCATAAGCAACCATGTGCACATTTTTATGTAGACATAAGTTTTCAACTCATTTGAGTAAATAACAAGGATCAGGACTGCTGCATCATCTGGTAAGAATTTTGTTAAAAAAATGAAATTCTAAACACTCCAAATTTTTTTCCTTAATCTTTCTTCCAAAGTTCCTGTAGTACTTTTACATTTCCATCAATAATGAAAGAAATTTCCTGTTGCTCTTCATTATTGCTAGTATTTGATGGCATCAGTGTTTTGGGTTTTGATCATTCTAATAAGTGAGTAGCAGTACTTCATTGTTGTAGTTTGCATTTACTGAATGAGATATGGTGCAGAGAGTATCTTTGCACATGCCTGTTTTCTCCCTATAGTCCACCTGTGGTGAGAGATGCCTTTTCAGATATTTTATTCATTATTATTTTTTTATTTTGGGTTGTTTTCTTGTTGAGATTTAAGAGCAAGTTTGTATATTTTAAGTAGTAGTTCATTGTCAAATTTGTTATTTTCAAATATTTTCTGTGGGTCCATGGATTGTATTTTTGTTCTCTTAGTATTTCTGTAGAGCACAAGAATTTTAAATTTTTATTGTCAACTTGCTTTTTTTCATGGATTGCACTCTTGGTATTTTGTCTAAAATTTGTTATTAAAGTTAAGATCACCTAGACTTTTCCTGTTATTTTCTTATTTTATAGTATAGCTTTTTACATTTAGTTATGTGATTGACAAGTCATTTTGATTAATTTTATGTGAATTCCGTGTGTAAAATTTTTTTGCACATGTATGTCGAGGCATAACAGTGCCATTTGTTAAATACCTTGTCCTTCCTTCCCTGAATTATTCCTGTCCCTTCATCAAAGGTCAATTGAATAATTTATTTAAGTCTATTTTTGAACTTTCTTCTGTTACATTGATTTGTTGGTCAGTTCTTTGTCCAGTACCACACTGTCTTGATCATTATAGCTTTATAAGAAGTCTTTCTGAACAGAATGCTTGAAATGTATGCAAGAGAAGCTTTACCAAGGAAGGAATGATCAAATGAAACTGTAATGGTCTAAGAAACATTGTTTTTACTCCTGGAAATATAATCTTTAGTGTTATAATGAAAGAGCTTCTCAATATCTTTACAGACAATAAAGATATTTCACAAATCTTAATGTTATACCAAATAATATTTTTTTTAAAATGAAGATTTCTTACAACAACAAATTTAAAAGAACTCTTTTCTAATTACGTGGAAGATTATAGGAATGCTTATAATGGAACCAGTTTGTGTATAATATAACTTCAAAGACCTACTGATAAAAATTATAGTATTACTTTATGATGTTCCTGTGGAGATTAGATATTTTAGAAAGTGGAAGTTTTGAAAGCAAAGTCACTATTTAAGATCTAGAAGGACCAGGTAAATACACTCGGATCTGCCAACATAATCTACCTCTTAAAGCATGAGTAAATTTCTGAAAGAACGATGGCAAAAGAAAATTGTACAGATGGATGGCATAATCCAAGAAATCACTATCAGGGACATGGGGTGAGGTGGGGTGTTATAACAATTTTTCTGAGTTGATTCTGAAGCATTTTGTATGTATATATTTTCCTAGGCTAAAATTCTTAAGTAAAACTGATATTCAGATTCTGATCCTATCTGAATCTTATAGTAGCCTACTAATTTTTATTTTTCAAATATGCCTTTTAGAATCATTTTACTTCTGTTTTAAATATGCATTTAAAAAGCACAATAAATGAAAGATAATATAAGGCAGGAATATAAATCGCCCTCAAAAACAAGAATCAAGAATTGGCAGGAGGAGGGAGGGGAAAAGAGTTCCGACAAAAATAGCTAAGATATATTATCTACGTGTACCAACTCCACACAAGGAAAGTATACATTATGTGCTGCAATATGTATTAATAAAAATGGTGAAAAAATAATTTCTAATTGAAAAATATTAATTGAATGTAATATATTTGTAGAGTACAATGACATAAGAACGTAGAATGGGCAAGGCAAATTAACAAATCTATCACTTCTTATATTTATTTTTTGTGCACTTATAAAATGTACTGTTCAGGTTATTTTGAAAAGTACAATGCTTTACTATTTATTATTGACAAAATTCCATGCATAGAAATAAACTCATTTCTCTATTTAACTGAACACTGTACTTTTGACCAAAATCTTCCCTTTCCCTGTCCACCACCACGCCTGACTACTTGTAGCCACTTCCTCCTCTCTACTTTTATAAATTCAGCTTTTCTTTTTATTTTCCACATATAAATTATCAAGTGACTTGTGTGTGTGACAAGTTTATTTCAGCATTTTTCTTCACTAGTCGTTATCATTTTAGCCAATCTGGTATTCTCCGGTATACTGAACTACATGAAGCCTCTGTGTAGCATGTAACACTGAGCTCTTGCCTGTGGTAAACCAAATAGGTTGATAAACCAAAGAAAACTAAGCAGAAATTATTCATAGAAATTTTCTTTGGAGAGTTTTTTCTTTTATTTTATGTCACATATAATGTAATCATATAGCACTTTTCTTTTTTCTGTTAATCAAACCAGTATTTTTGATGCTATAAACATATTGCTACAGAATAAAGGTTAAAGGTTTAGCTACTCAAATTTTTAGAATATTGAATATTTTAAAACTATACAATCTTTCTATTAAATCAGTATAAACATTACATTATCATTGGATAAAAACAAGGTAATCAGATGATGGAGGAAAAAAAACTTTCTAAAGGATATAGCCCTCTTATTGTCAAAAATGATGTATTTGTATTGCTCATAATAATATCAAGAGCAAGCTAGAAATGTACCTAGAATTAAGCATAATTTTGCCCCAAATTTCTGAATTAGAGAAAAAAATGTCATAGAAACAGGAAAAGCAACATAATCATTAAATTTGAAACATGGACAGAAGGAAACAAAGCATGCAGAATATTCAAATCCATCGAACATTTTTCCTAAAGAACCTGCCTGCTTCCAGGGATGCTCAAAATATTCCCCAAAGCTTTGCATGTTCAAAAGTCACTACTACTTTTGAAATGATATAGAAAGCTTATTATCATAATTTTGACAAGTATTAAAAGTAAAACCATATTAATAGAAAAGCAAAGCTTTAATTTGATTCAGAGTACCTCCTAAAAGATAGATGAAGATAAAAACTTCTCCACAACAATCATTAAATGTGCTAACTCTGTTACCAGGCAACATGCTTATTAATCACTGTGTTCAAGCAGAGGTTACAATATCAACTGTTATTATCTTATACACGTTGACTTGGGGAAAACACATGTATCATACTAAGATTAGTTTAAGTCAGGAATATATAGTTTGATTTTCAGAGGAAATATAAACATTTTTCCACATTTTGTGGTATTTCCAATCATTCCATTGTTTGGATAGATGCCATTTTCAATAATTGTATTTGTTCTGTAAATCATGATAATCTTCTGTATATGACAAATTTGACATTTATCTGAGGATTAGAATGAAACAAGTGAAATGTTTCAAATATCTACTCTCCTCATACCACCTCACCATGTCAATTTTTCAAGACTTCTGCCACTTACGTTGTTGTGGGTAGAAATAAAGAATGGGATAAAAAAATTCCAAGTCATAAAAAGATACAGAAAGGTTTATTGGTGACTGTCCAAAGGTTTATCTGTAAGGAATTGAAAACAGGCAAGTCTATATAATTTCTTTCAACATATTTTTCCTTACTCACATAAAACACATCTAAATAAGTTTCAGAACTTAAAGATAGTGTGTAGATTACAGAAATGGGCTAATACTTTGCAACTTCTATCAAAAAGTAGTAGTGTCATTTACTTCACAAAACATGTTGGGCTTTTTAATGGCTTGATCAATTAGATGTGATGGTGACACTATCATATTATTTGAATCTAGTCCTTCAGCAACTTTGCAATTTATTCTTTTGTCCATGGAACTCTATAATTATATGGAAAAGGTGGCTCTGCTTTGCTGTGAAGATAAGATGAACTATACCCTAATGAAGCTTGTCTTGACTTTGAACTTCAGCATAACTATGTTACTGATCCTTCATGAGAAAAACCCTCGAGTTGAGCTCAAATATAATTGATTACATAGCTGTTTTGAACCGATTTTTGAAGAAGTTTCTACATGGCAAAATCTAACTGATAAAGAAATAAATACCTGAAAATTTAATGCTAAGAATAATGATAAAAACATAACAAACTAAAATACTAGCATTGACCTTGGAATAATGCATTAAGTGGAGGTAAAGGCCCAAGTCTGCAAAAATTCTGGACAAATTATTAGTGAAAACTGTTTAGAAAAATTCTTTGCAGAGTTGGAAAAATTCTGGCATGTTATATTGTAGTGAAACAATTTGTCTTTGATGATAACATGAATGAGAGAAGATAGATATCCCCAGTGTGTATATTTAGTGATTTCCAGCCAAAATGTTGGACATGTAAGTTACTGTCTTTCAGCTATGATATAAAAGAAGGAAATGAATTAAAGAAATAATTGGGCAATTTGTAAGTAACAGTTTGAATAATTCTACAGTAGTCAGGTCTTCTTGACTTGGAAAGTAAATCTACTTTTCATTTCAGGATCTACTAAGATCCTCAAAGTGTATGAGGTCTGGAGCCAAAGACTGAATCAAAGGTTGTGTAGGTCTTACTCTTTGTGTGTGTGTGTGTGTGTATGTGTGTGTGTGTGTGTGTGTGTGTGTATGTGTAGTACATACACACACACACAGGAATTGAATCCAATGCCTTCATGCTGAACTGCATTCTCAGTCATTTCTTTTAAATAAATTTGAGACAGAGTTGCTAAATTTCCCAGGTTGTAATCTCCCTGCCTTAGCCTTCCAAAATTATGGGATTAAAAGCTTAGAACACCATGCCTGACTACTATTGTTTTTGAATGTGTAAAGACCAAATAGCTAATCTTTTAATTCGGTGATTTCTAGATCAAGTGAGATTTTAGTAGGACTCACATCTATACATAATGTGGTTGACAAAATCCTAAACTTTGAGCCCCATATTACTATGGATGGGATGGACATCAGGAGCATCAGTTGATGTGAGGAAATAATGTATGGAAGAGATGCAGATCCTTGAAGTCTAAACCTGGAATGTGTCAATGCATCAACACTCCCAGGACAATCATAGCAATTTTGAGTGACTCAGATGGAGTCACCACTCAACCACTTAACTTGCCTTGTCACTGGGGCAAGAACACAAATAACTTAGGTTCCATCTTTTTAATAATTTTAAAAAATTTTATTTGTGCATGGCTTCAGTTCATGTAGTTTACAATCATCTTGGGAAATGTTTACATGTGCATATTGAAGCATGTTTCTTTTCTAAAATCCTCTTTATTTTCCTTCCCCATCTCTACATCCTCCTCCAATTTTCCTATTTTATTTTTCATTCTTATTGATATTATTAACCTTAGCTCATATTATGGCACATAATGTTTATACTAATTGAAGTTATTAGGTTCCTGTAAAGGATATATTTTAATTCTTTTTATTTTCCCTTTTCCTTTTTCACCCTTAGTGCTTTTTCCCTTGGACCATCTCCCTATAGCAAGAGATTCATGTGCTCATCCCCTTTTACCTGTCCTTTATTATTCTATTGTTTCTATATTGCCTCACTCAAATAAGAGATACCATGTAATATTTAAGCTTGTGTGTCTGGTTTATTTCACTTAGCATTGTATTTTCCAAGTACATTCATTTTTCTACAAATGTCTCAAATCTGTCATTAGTTACAGGAGAGTAGTATTCCATTATGTATAGATACCACATTTTTCTTATCCAATCATCTGTTGATAGGTGTACAGGCTGTTTACAGGATTTAGCTATCTTGAGTCATACTGCTATAAACTGCATGTATTATTGTAGTTGTATGTCTTAAGCTCTTTGGAGAAGATATTTAGCAATGAGGATAACTAGATCATATGGAGTTTCTAAATTCAGTTCTTTGAGGGATCTCCATATTGAATTCCATGATGGCTGCACTAGTTTACATTCCCACCAACAATGAAACAAGGTTCTTTTTTCATCACAGCCTAGCCATCATTTGTTATTTTTCAATTTCTTAATGATTGCTAATTCTTTCTGGAGTATGATAAAGTCTTAGCATTTTAATTTACTTTTTTTTTCTAGTGACCAGAGATGTTCAGCATTTTTTCATGTATTTGTTGACTATTTGTATTTCTGCATCTGTGAAGTATCTTTATTTCCCATGTGTATTTCTTGGTCGGGTGTTTAATTTTAGGTGATTTAATTTTTGAGTTTTTTTATATTCTAGTGGTTGGTCTTTTGTCAGTAGCTGACAGAAATTGTTTCCCATTTTATAGGCTATGTATTCACTCTACAAATGGATTATTTTGCCATACAAAAATGTTGTATTCTGATATAATCTTATTTTTTATTCTTACTGTTATTTCTTTTGCAATTGAAATTTTGCTGAGAAAATATTTTCCAACACATCCCCTTACAAGTGTTTGAGATACTTTAACTTTCATTAGGTTTAGTGTTTCAAAAGATAGTACCTATGTCATAAAATTATGATCCAATAAATTAGGAAATTTTGAAAAGGTTGACAGATTTCTAGACATTTATCAAAACTAACTCAAGAAGACAAAATTTAATTAACAATCCAATAACAAGCAATGAAACTGACACAGTGATAAAGAGCCTACCAACCAAAAAAATCCCAGGTCTTCATGGATTTACTGCTGAAATATACAAAACTTTTAAGGATATTATATCACCAATAATCCTTAAGCTTTTTAAAGAAATTGAAAGGGATGAAGTGGCCCCAAATTTCTTTATTGAAACCAGTGTCACCCTGATCCCCAAACTGGATAAATACTCATCTAAAATAAGAGAAAATTATAAGCCAATCTCCTCAATGAACACAGATGCAAAATATTCAACAAGATATTATCAAAGAGATTTCTGTGCATTACCAAAAAGATTATACATTATTATGAAGTAGTTTTTATTTCAGAGGTGCTAGAATGGTTCAACATATGGAAGTCTATTAATATAATATATCACATGCACAGGAAAAAACCATACCAAAAGGCTCACATAAGATTTTCAATAAATTACAACACCCTTCATGATAAATATCTTGAATAAATGTGTATAATCACAAAAGTAAATCCTACCTGAATTATGATAAGACTATTGTCATAAATAAACCAATAGCCAGCATCATACTAAATGGGGAAAAATTAAAAGCATTTCTCTTAAAATCAAGAACAAGACAAAGATGCCCACTATCACTTCTATTCAAAATAGTACTTGAAACAATAGCCAGAGCAATTAGGCAAGGGAAAGAAATGGGACACATATAGGAAAGGAAGAACAGAAATTATCATTATTTGCAGATGACATAATACTCTACATAGAAGACAAAGAATTCCACCAAAAATTAATAACCAACTCCAACAAAGTATTAGGATCCAATATCAACAAGCAAAATTACTAGCAACTGTGTATACCATCAATGAATAGGAGGAGAAGGAAATTGTATAAACAGTACTTTTGACAGTATGTTCAAGAAAAATAAAGTATTTAGGAATTAACATATCCAAGGGAATGAAAGATTTCTACAAAGAAAAGGACAGCACACTGAAGAAAGTCATTGAAGTGGACACCAGAAAATGTAAAGATGTCCCATGTTTCAGGATGGGCAGAACAAATATCGTCAAAATTACCATACTTCCAAAACTGTTATACAGATGCAGTGTAGTTCCAATCAAAATACCAATCATACACTTTACAAATTTGGAGAAAACAAACCTAAAATTTCTATGTAGCCAGAATCACAAAAGCAAATTTGGGCAATAACAACACATCAGGACGCATAGCATTACCTAACTTCAAGGTATACTATAAAGCAACAGTGATGACAAAAGAATAGTACTGGAACAAAAACAACACGTGCATCAGTGAAATGGAATTGAGGACACGGAAACTTTCCCAGCCATATTCAACTATCTGATTTTTGACAAAGGGGCCAAAAGCACATGTTAGAAGAAAGATAGCCTATTTACCAAGTGGTGTTGGGAAAACTGGTTTTCTTTTGCAGAAGATTGAAACTGGGCTCTTATCTCTCACCATATACTAAATTAAAATCAAAATGCATTGAAGTTCTAAACATAAACTTCAAAATAGCTGCTCATACCATCAGACATAATAGCATCTAACAAAACAAAACAGAATAAAACCAAACCAAATGCAACGATGAAAAGGATATAGGACTTCAAAATAAGATAATAGGAAATTAACAATAGTTACCACCTTCCCTTTTTAGACATTTCCTGTCCTTTTCACTGTCACAATATCTATTACACATTTTGGATCCCACCAACTCCTTCAGTTTTTTATATTAGGTGACAACATGATGTTCACCCATGTGAGTTCAAACTATTTCACCCATGAGCATGATCTCAAGTTGCATCCATTTACCTACAAGAGCCTTGAGGATATCCTTGTTTATAACTGAGTAGCTTTCCATTGTATAAAAACATCATATGTTTCCTATCCATTCCATGGTTGATGGGAAAGCTACTGCTGCTTTTTTCTGGGTTCCTATCACATTGTTGCCTTCTTTTGAAATCCTGGATCACTTTCATTTTTTACACTGGTTTTAGTCTGTCCTGTCTTGTTTGACTTTATTATGTGTTTTGGCATGGGCAGCTATTTTGAAGATAACTTGAGGCATTGTGGTAGCCATTGTTGATTTCCTATTGTCTATTTTCAAAGTCCTGTATTACTCTCATTGTTTTGTTTTGATTGGCTTTATTCTGTTTCACTTTGTTTGGTTTTATTCTTTTTGAAATAAAATTAAAAAAATATTAAATCAGGTTCAGTCTTTAAAACTACATGCACTACAGGCCTTGCTCTCTTTTGCTGTTCATGGCATGTCCCCACTAGGCCAGCTTGGTCTGTAATGAAAAACATGTTTACTGAACCTGCGCATTGTCCTGGGCGATAGTTAGTGAACAAATAAGTGAGAGAGACCACTTTGGATCCATAAATTCTACCACATGTTATGAACAAAATGTCTTCTGTGCCAAGGACAGAACTTTAAAGTAAAACAGTCTAGTTTTCTCTGTAATTTCCATTTCTTAGATTATTTCTGTATAACTTCTTGCTCAAAAATAAAATATGTGATCTTTTTAATATATTATGCAGTTAGAAATATAGTTCTTTTTCTCAGAATTTATGTAAATATTCTATTATAATCTATGGTATTCAAGACACAAAATTTGAAAAATACACATACTATAAAGTCCTTGGGCAGAATTCAGACATGACTTTTCATTCATTGGTTCATTCAAGTGACTAGGCCTGGCATTTATAAAGAACATGGAGTAGCTTTGGTTTTTATTCCATTATTATTGAATGTTGCAATATTTTCTGCCTTTATCTACCTATAAAGTCTATATGTGTTGCAAATTTCTCTTTCCTCTATTAAATCTCTTTCCTATCCCTTTGGTATAGCTATTACCTTGATTTTTGAAATTTTATCATTCCTTGGTATACTTTAATGTAGATATGCCTACAATATATTATTTGGTGCCTTTCATTTTTGAATTTATAAAAATTATATCCTACTCTGTAATCTTCAATGTACTTTATTTCTTCAATAATATGTTTGCAAAATTTGAAAAAAATATATATAGGTGAATAAAATGTGCTACTTGCTGTAATATTTTGTTTGTAGGTATTTATAACAAGTTTGTTTCTTTGTTATTTTAAATATATCCTGCTCCAAGATTCTGTAAATACTTATATGATACTAACTGAGCGATATATTGTCAATGAGAATCCTACATACTTAGCAATATTCTCTGTTAGATAGACATACCTCACCTTAGCATTTTAATCACTTATGTCTGAATGATATTACTCTTTGGTTATTACTATCATTTTCAAAACAGAGAAATACATGTTGCTGATGGTACTAGCTGTAGATATCTCTGACAGGTGTAATTTCAGATGTCCACACACTTGCCATGACTGACACTGGCATGTTTTTGCAGGCTGAGAGTTCTGGCACAGGGCTTGAAGCAGCAGATGTTCATGGAAGACTTCTCCACATGTGCTGTGAAAGCTAGACTCTAAGGAACAGATGAGTTGGTCTTGTTTTTGTTTTTCATTTAATCACTTTATACAGAAAAATGAATACTGAGAGAAAATAGGCTGTATCTTATAAATGTGTCTCTTCATTTTAAAAGGTATATAAGCATTATTTCTGTTTCTGGCTATGATGGAATGACCAACATAGCACAATCTCACCCGCTATTAACAAATGTGAGAATGAACAAAGTATATGGGTTCACTATTTTTCCAGGATTTGTGTCATTTATCATAGAAAAGAAAAGCTGATAAGGTGAGTCTCACAGTCACAGTGATTCTGCAAAATGTTTTCAGGTCATTCAGAAGAGAAGAAATCTTTTTCTAATTAGAAAAGCACAAATTTATGAAATCAATCAGAGGAGTGTATACCTTAATAAACTATAAAAAGATATAGAAAAATAAACGAATCAAATATGAAAAAGGAAATAATAAAAGAAAGGATAGACATTCATTACATTCAAATAAAAAATCTTACCTACTATAGAATTCAACGGGTGTTATGGTTGATACATTGTGTCAACTTGAGAAGTTTAGAAGTTTAACAGAGACTCAGCAGGGAGCCAGGGTTTTTACTTTGTAAATATCCTCATCCTGTGCAACAGGAGGGCAGAAAGATTTGTTAATGCTACATTTACTCTGGGGTGTGGAGGTGGCCTGTGTAAGGGAAAAGAAGTTTTTCCTTCCCTTTTGCTCTGACTGCTTTTGCGAGCTGCTGCCTTGAAGTGCTGCCTGCCCCAGTGCCTGCCAGCCTCCCTTGGAGCCAGCTGATTATGGACTGAAACCTCCAAATCCATAAGATAATCTTCCTTCCCTAAATTTGGGCATCAGGTATTTTGTGTCAGCAATCAGAGAAAAGTAATTGAGACAACAGATAATTCTGCAAAATGATCAGTAAAACTGATCATTTTTAATGGATAGCTATTAACAAACTAAGAAAAAATACCAAAGTATTAATATTGAGAGTAAGAGTAGGGACATATGATCCTATGGTCATTAAAAATAATCATAGGAATAATAATTCTATGGGAATTTATGTGAATAGAAGAAACAAAAATTCCTTGAAGAGATCCTTGAAAAACAGTTTCACTAGTGAGGTCTATGAAAAGTTTTAGATATAAATAATACCAAATGTATTATTTATACATACATACATTTATACATACAAAGCAGTGTTCTTTTTACAGTTCCAGAATTGTTTTTCAAACTAAAAGACAATATGAGAAAACTACTGATTTTCTTCATATATATATATATATATATATATATATATATATATATACTCAGTAGTTTTAGAGGGAATATTAGCATGCAGAATTTAGTATTTTATAACTATACTGTGACCAAGTAGAACTTATTACAGGAATGCAAACATTTTATTTTTGAACATCAATCACTTAACCATATTTATTAACTAAAAAAAAGCTACATGATTATCATAACAGATGTTGAAGACACATTTGTCATGTTTCAATATCCATTTTGAAACATCATTTTAGAAAATTAGATATATAAAAGAACTATGTCAACATCAAACATACAGTTTTAAAAGAACTATGTCAACATTATACATACAGTTTTATCACACTGGAATAATTATTTCTGAATAATTTCTCCTTTGCTAGGAACAAGACAAAGGTATTTGTTGTTACCAATTCTGATAATCAGTTTATGGGATATTTTAGAAAGACAAAAAGGTTGAAAACAGTAAGAAAACTAAATAAATGCATATCTGATGTGATCTTTTCAATAGAAAAATCCAAGATTTCCAAAATAATGACAACCATGAAACTCAAAATTAGCAGTCAAATTCTGACAAGTTATATAGGCTGCAAGATCAACATCAAAATTCAATCATATTCTATTATAATTTCTCTTTCAAAATAGAAATCAAGATTAAGCAAGAAAATCATTTTTTTTAAGAAAAGCATTTTCAAAAGCATTTAAATCACAGATTATGTAGGGATAATTCTATCAAAATTTGTAAAAATATATGTACTGACAATCACAGCTGTTGTGCCAAAAATTTTAAAAACAAATCAAATAATTTAGAGACATACCATATTTATGGATCAAAAGAGTTGCTATTATTAATTTATTAATTACCTCACATTAATATGTTCATTGTAATACCAACAGACTCTGTGGGTTGTCTTTTCACTCTACTGGTAATCCTTTTTGCTGTGCAAAAGCTTTTCAGTAAAGTGAGATATGAGGTGTTGCTTCAATGCAGTAATTTCTGCACTATCAAGGTTTTGATATCTTTGCCTACCCTATGCTTTCGGGAGTTCTCCTTCTTCCAACAGGTTTAGTGCTTCTGTTTTAATATTTAGATATTTGATTCAGTTTGATTTTAGTTTAAAACATAATGATAGGCAAGGGTCAAGATTTAGTCTACAGCATTGGAAGGCCATTTTTTCCAGCAAAATGTATTATAGAGATGATCTTTCTCCAAGTAAATGTGTTTGGCCCCTTTGTCAAAGATAGGTGGTTTAGTGTGTGTGAAGTTGTTTCTGCATCTTTCCACTGATGTAAGTCTGTTCCACTAATCCTCAGGTCTGTTTTTCTTGCCAGTACTGTGCTATTTTTATCAAAGTAGGTTTCAAGTTAGAGATTCTGATGCCCCTTACCTTACCTTTGTCACTTAGAATTGTTTTTGTTATTATATATTTCTTCTGGTTCCCAGTAAATTTTAGGAGTGTTTTCTCTAGTTCTGTGAGATAAGCTGTTGGTATTTTAATTGAGATCACTTTAAATCTGTATAACAACTTTCATTTGTACTACATTGGCACTTCCTGCCCAAGACAATGGATATCTTTCCATTTGCTAATATCCTCTTTGATCTTCTTTTTCAGAGTGCTGTAGCTTTCAATGCAGAGATCTTTTCATTCCTTTGTTTAGTTGTTTCCTACATATTTCACTTTTTCAGTGTTATTATGAAAGGCACAGTTTCCTTCATTTTCTCTCAATGAGGTTTTTGCTTGTGTACAGGAAAGCTATTCACTGTTGAGTGTTAATTTTGTAACCATATACACAACTGGTTATTAAATCTAGAGTCATTTTTTGGTAGTGTTTGTGGGGTCTTTTATGTAGAGTATCATGTATCATCTGGCTAATGTTTCCAGAACTATACTGAATAGGACTGGTGATAGTAGAATCCTGGCTTTATTTCTGGTTTTAAAGTGAAAACTTTCTATTTTTGACCATTTGGTATGATGTTGGCTGTCGATTTGTCACATTACAGCTTTTATCAGATGGCAGTAAAGACCATCTATTCCAATTTTCTGTCAGATTTTTTTTTATCATGAATTGGTGTTGGAATTTAGAAAATGCTTTTTCTACATCTATTGAGATGGCTCTGTTAATACGATGTGTTATGTTTATAGAATAGATTTTCATATGTTGAACCATCCCTGCATTCCTGGGATGAATCCTATTTTGTGATGGTATGTAATTATCTTGATTTACTGCATTCTATTTGACAATATTTTATTGAAGGTTGTTTTTTTTTTTGCATCAATGTTCATTAGGGAGATTGACCTGTAGTTCTCTTTTTTTTCATTGGGTTATTCTTTGGTTTTGGTATTAGGATAATACTTGCCTCCAGAAATGAATTTTGGAGTATTTTTTCTCTTTCAGTTTCATTGAAGAATTTAATAAGCAATGGTATCTCTAATTTCTGGGAGAATTCAGCAATAAATTCTGGACCTGGTCTTTACTCTGTTGGTAAGCTTTTAATTACATCTTCAATTTCATTCACTGATACTGATTTATTTAGACTTTTTATATCTCCTTGATTCAGTTTGGGAATTCATATGTATTTACAATTCTATCCATTTCTTCTGTATTTTCTATCTTATTAGAGTAAATGTTTTTAAAGTAGGTTATTGATGATCTTCTGGATTTCTGAAGAATCCATTGAAGTTTCACCCTTTTCATTCCTAATTGCATGAATTTGAGGGTTTTTTTTTTGATAAGGCTGGCTAGTGTTTGCCAATTTTATTTACTCTTTCAAATAAGCAAGTCTTTGATTCATTGATTCTTTGTATTGTTTTCTCAGTCTCAATTGCATTAATTTTTGCTCTAATCCTTATAATATTCTCCCTCATACTAGCTTTGGGATTCACTTGATTGTCTTTTTCCAAAGGTTTGAGGTCCATCATTAGGTTGTTTGAGCTTATTCTATTTGCCTGATGTGAGAGTTCACTGCTAATAATTTCCCTCTTAGGATTGTTTTAGTCATGTCCCATAAGTTCCAGTACACTGTATCAGCCTTATCATTTAATTTTAGCTGTTTAATTTCTTCTTTAATTTTACTTGGGACCCTTTGTTATTTTAATTTCCATATGGGATGTTATTTAGTTTTCATGTGCTTATTGAGTTTTTGTGGTTTCTTTTGCATTGATTTCCAATTTAATTGCACTATGGTCAGAGACTATATGTGAGATAATTTCAGTTCTTTTGAATTTACTTAACCATATTCCATGGACTAATATGTGGTCTACTTTAAAGAATGTCCTATGTTCCACTGAGAAGAATGAGCAGTTTGATGTTATGTGGTGGAACCCTCTGTGGACATCAATTAAGTCCATCTGTCCTAAAGTTTGATACAATTCTCATATTTCTTTGCTGTTTTTTGTCTAGTTGATCTATCTGCTCATGACAATGGGTTATTAAACTCCCCCATTACAATGGTGTTAGTGCTTATTTGATTTTTCATGTCTGTTAATATTTGTTTTATATAGTCAAGTGCACCTCTACTTGGTGTATATAAATTAAAATGATTGCTATCTCTTCTTAGAGTTTTTACTTAAAAAGTATGTAGTGACCTTCCTTATACAATCTGATTCTAAAATATATATATGATAATCAGAGGACCTAGAAATATCCAAATCAATTTTTAAAAGGATCACTTATATAAAATGATTCATAGATATAATATGAAAATCCATTAATAAAGGCACTGTAATCTTGATAGAAAGTCAGATGTGTATATTAAAAAAAACAGAAACAGAGTCAAATATAATGAGCAATTTATTGTCAACAAAAGTACCTGACATGAAGAAATAGTATATTCAGCAAATGATTCTGAAACAATTAATAATCAACCTTTACCATATATGATAAAAATAACTTTCATGAATAATAGTTTTACATATCAAAGCTGAAACAATAACACTTTAATAAGAAAATACTGGAGAAAAATCTTCATAACCTTGGATAAGGTAAAAGTTTTGATAGACACAAAGAGAGAGTAAAAGGGATGAATGAATAGAAGTACAAATCCTTTTAAGCTTTTCAAATTTACAAAAATATCTTAAATATCTCAGTGTAACTTTTAAAAAATGAAATTTCAAGTTATGACATAGAAGACAAGATTTTTAAAAACATTTTTTTCTTATTAAGAACATAGTCCCAGAATATAAGAAAACACTTTCAATTAACTATAAGAAAAAAATACAACATAATTCTTAAACGGGCAAAAATTTGAACAAACATTCAGAAAACAATATGTTATCAAAAAAGCAAAAGAAAAAAAAACCAATGTGTTTATCTTTGTGACATTTAAGCTAAAGCTATTGTAAATACTATCTTTCTTGTTAATTGTTATCAGTCAGAAACCAAATCTTGAAAACCATGTGGAACAAATGGAAATCACAATCATTACTTGGGATACAGTAAAAAGTCCACTTGGAACATAACTTGTAACAAAATGTAAAGAAAATACACAAGATTATTAACTCAAAGAATTGTATTCCTGTGTTGTTAATAGCTTTATTCAAGTAAATATAATTGAAAAAAAAGTCAATCAAACTGATGTAGATAGATAAATTGTGTGGACATGCATACATGAGAATATTATTTATCCAAAAAGAAATAAATTAGTAGTGAACATAATAACTTGGAAGAATTTCAGAAGCAGTAGTCTCAATGAAAGGGCCAGGCAAAATATTATACATTGTATAATTTATGTATGTGAAATTTAAAATTTCATAATGTACAGAACCATAATGATAAAAGGCATATTAGCATTTGTCCACAGAAGGTGACATTAGTTGTTTAAAAAAGTAGGGAAATTTTTCAGTTCTACCACTGTGTTTGTGGTTACTTGACTGGACATCTTGTCAAAACTCAAACTGTAAACATAAAATTGAAGACTTTCATTTAAATATATTGTACTTCAATAAAGCTGTTATAAAAATGAATAGAAATAAGGATTTTGTCAGGCAAACAGAAGTTGAATCAAAACATTACCAGAATCCCTGCACTACAAGAAATGTTAAAGTAAATTATTCATGCAGGAAGAAAATTATGCCAGATGGAGACTTGTATCAATAGAAAGAAATGAAGAGCTGGAGAAGTTGTAAATATGAGCAGATATATAAAAGGAATATTTCTTGATTTCTTAAATGATCATTGACTCTAATAAAAAAGAACAACAATGTGTCACTGAGTTTATAGTATATTTGTTTAGCAGTGTATACCAACAAAACATTAAAAACAAGAGGGAGGATGTAGACATACTCTATTTAAATGTTCCTACATTATAAACTATATGTGAGGCTAGTTGAATGATATAGTGTAAACACAATAGTCAGTCACCCAGCTATTAAAGTTTTCACTATTTTCCTGTAAGTAATGTCTCTTCTTTTGGGTACGCTTTCATAATTTTTCACTTATCTTTGGTTTACTGCTGCTTTATTAATAAGTATTGCTTTAAATTCATAGTTTAATAAGGCTTGCTTTAGATTTATAGTTTCAAGTTTCTTGGGTTTCTCAAATGTGTGGGTTGATGTTTTTTATTATTTTTGCAAAACTCTGTAGCATTATCTCTTCAAATACTTTTTCCTCTCTTCTTCTCTTTATTAGACTCCAGTTGCATATATATTTTAGACCCTGAGATGCTGATTATAGAATTTAGATCCAAATTCCATTTTATCCACTTTTTTCACTTTTTATTGACCTAAATTTAATTTTTTCTTGTGAAAATCTTATTTATTAAAATTTTTTTATATATTGTACTTCTGTTTTGTTTAACTTTTGGCAATATTTAAAAATTATTTTTTTAGTTTTGTTTCTTTTCTTAAATTTCTTTTCCATTAAAGTTTGGTGTGTATATCTTCTACTGTCTTGCTAAAATTACTTTTCCATAGTTTTTTTTAAGTTGTTTGACAGAATGTCAAAGATGAATTTTTTTTTCTAATTTTTATATCCTAAGCAGAAAATAATGTCATAATTTAATAAATCTGAGAATTATTGGAACAAAATTAGATGAATCGATAACATCTATGTATTTATCAATCAATCATGAGCAAACTAAAGTATGTTTCTCAAGTTTTAAAGAGTGGTTAAGCTTGTATCTAACCGCAGGTTAAAACTTGTATCCAAGCCCAGAAAGCCTAGAACCTGATATTTGATAATTACTCTTCAATTTTTTTGTCTTGTATTTTGATAATCATGATAAATTGAATTCCTGGCTCAGTTCTGTAATGCTCCATACGTTACAATACATAAGATGCTAACTTTAGTGTGATAAGAGTTATTACCTTTTCCTACTTTCAAATCCCATTTCCCAAATTATTTGAGAAAAACAAACTCATAGACACAGTGTTTTAGAACAGGATACGAACATTAACTGAGAACACTGAGCAAGTGCTACACAAACTCCATTAAATAATCCATTAAATAGGTTCCTTTCCAAAGGGCCTCATTTTCCTGCTCATCTCCTATCGTCTCTTTTCTTGTTTCTTCTCTCTTGCAACACTCAACTTAGTCACAAACCCCATCATCCCAATATTTTTCCATAAACTCAATTAATATTCAGAATAACAGTTCCCTATTTTTAGAAACAGAGCAATATTGTAAAGTATCTCTTTAACAAAAAGTGGTTTTACCAGAGACTTTAAAATAAATTGCCTCCAAGTAGTTATTAATTAGTGTTGTTTCTATTTTTCATACCCATATGTATACATATCCTCAATGCACAGAAAATAGACCAATTGGTGGTGTTTATGGGTGTAGAACACACTTAAATATAATACATCACAATTAATTTTACTGGTCAACTACCATATTAGAAATACTGCTCCTAACAGAATCACACCAAATATTTAAAAACATTAAAACTATTACATGGAATCATAAAAATGATTTTGAATCTAGTATTCTATCCTAGAATTTAAGTAAATTTGTTTTATATGAAAATGTGAACATTTTCCTACATATACACACACAATTGTTTACCCTGGATTTAATTCAAAGAATTTCTGAAACATTATTGAATGTATTTTACAATTTTGAGGGAAACAAGGAAAAATCTGCCTTACTTGATTTCTGTATTAGCATGTAATAGCTTACAACATTAGATCATTGTGACCCCATTACTCTTTCACTGGAATTTTATATTTTATTTAACTTCTGTATGTGAATTGTTAGTAAGTATTCCTGTAATATGTTGTTCAGAGATTTTTCAATAGAAAATTGCAATCCAAGTAGAATTTTCATTGCAATTTACAATACCTAGTGCCCTCTAGGTGCTGTTGCTAGTGAAAAATCTTGCCCCAGTCCAGATTTATGTTCTTTCTTCCACAAGAGGTTGTGTGGGACTCCTGTGCCCACCTAACCTTCGACTAATTGTACAATTAGTGTTGTAATATAAAGCCTCTAATCTAACACAAGTTCCCTCATGACGTGATTAACTCCTGGGATTCTAGGCAGCAGGAGTTAGTCACAAAGTGCAAACTAATTAATGTTGGAGGACAAGCGAGGTCACACAACTGCACACTCACCATACAGCCAATTGCAACAGAAATAGAGGTTTAGCTGAAGGAATAGCTATGGGGATTTCTTTTTAAACTGGATCTTATGAACTTTCCTCCTCATTTCTCTTGTCCTTTTCTGTTGACTTTGCATTTATGAAGTTTGGCAGCACTATAAAGAAAAAAGGTTGTTATGTGAACATAAAGAGTAAAACAAAGGGTGAAATAGTGTCTTAAATACATAGCAAATAAGCTGTTCTTCCACAGACATTGAACCATGGGTGTTCAACCACAACTACAGCAAAAATCTCCACTGTGGTTGAAAGAATTCTGAAAACAGGAGAGAAATCTGTGTTCTCCTAGAGCTTTGTCTTATATTTAGAAGAATCAAGGCTGATATGGGTCCAACTGTAATAAAATTGCTTTCTTGGCAATGCCACCACAAAATTCCTAATATAAGACACATGAGAAGATTTTTAAAAACACCAATAGAAAGATGGAAATAAAAATAGCTAATACCAAATAATAATGATATCCTTATAGTTAATGGAACTGAGTGAAGAAAGAAACTTTTCTGGAATCAAAAAATCGCCCCTCAAAGTTGTGGTTTTAACATTAACATAGGCAAAGTGGCTAAGAAAATTGCTCCTTAATTCTTTGTGACTTTTGCTGATGTTAATTATTACTAAATAGTAAAGGCAAATATAGTGCAACCCTTGACTAAAAGTATTCTACAAATCTAAGAATAAATGATATTTGATGGAAATGTGTGAGGTGGTGGATGTTACAGGTTCACATAATGGTTTTGATGGGCCAGTTAGAGAGCTTTGCAGGACATGTGGTATTATGGTTTGTGTCCAGAAGTCCCCACAAAGCCTCATGCAGTCATAGGTGGGATTTCAGAGGTGGCTGAATCTAGAGTACATGATGTTGGAATTGATTCATGGTACAATGGTAGGCTCAAGGGCACTGGGATTAAGGGTTTGAGTGCTACTCAGCTTGAGTGGCCTGGATAAGATAAAAGGAGCAGAAAAATACTTTTAAGATCCCTTGCTTTCTTGCTTTTGCTGTCTTCTGCCCACCATGAATCAGTTATTCTCTGTAATGCCCCTCTGCAAAGCCACTCTGCCTTGTGGTCAGACAATTATGGACAGAGACTTCTACAAACTGTTAGCTAAATAAATCTTTCCCCATTTAACTTTGGATATCAGGTATTTTGCTTCAACAAAAAAGTAACTAAGACACATGGGATATAATTTTCCATTTAATTTGAGTGCAAATATAAAAAAGAAGGAAATTACCGTTTGACCTGTGTATATTTTAGAACATGATGACCCAAGTTTGGTGCTGGTAGTATAGTGCAGAGGTTCTCAGGAAATCCTGTGCCTTGAACTAACTTGTAAAATGTACAGTTATTAAATGTAATGTTTAAGACATAGTTGATAACTGACATCCCAAATCAATCCACCTTGAAGGCTTAATAATCTCAGAAACACCATGTATCATTTATTGGAAAATTTATAGTATGACCACATCTAATATAATCCTTTTTGTAGATCACAATATACATTTGTATATTGTAGATTCTCCCAACAATTGGAGTGCAGATATCTCTAATGCATTTGTTAAACCCACAGCTTCTTCTTCTTTTTTTTTTTTAAATTCACATCACCTAATTTCAAATGGCACTTTTAAACAGAACATGTCTTTAGATATGCTGGTTTATGGTGTGCATATTTATAGAATGATATTTCTGTTTCAGTGGTGCCAAGGATTATTGGAAACTAGTAATTTTCTTCTTAAAATGTTTTCAAGTTTGGGCTAAGCAGTTGAAATCTGCTTTCAGAGAATTTTGACAGTGCATTTCCAGTTATGTTTTTCAGATTATCCATGTGAACACTCCTCCAACCTAACTTTTCGATGACAAAGATTAGCTTAAAAGGTTAGCTGACCACAGCTTCTTGTGGGAGAAAACTCATTGCCATCATAGTAATTGGAGTGCATCCTGGCTTCCATCACTCCAGAGCAGATGGACAGAAGGTGCCATTTTGGGTAGTGATTTATTTTTAATCTTCAGATTTATTTATAATCTTTAGAATATTGTCAGGGCATTAGAAGGTTGTCCAGTGAGTCCCAGCCTAATGCTTAGGCATTTGTCTTCTTTATTATCCTTGGCCTGGAAATAAAGGCAATGCTTTGCCGGATTAAGCTGTTAATGATTCACTGATCCAAGAAGATTATAATGACAGTCAGACTAACATTCCTTTTTAGGGAATAAGAACTACTATTGAGCCACTTTTTGATGGAACAGGAAAAAAAATCCTACTGCAATTGCCAATAAGTGATAAATTGGAAAATGTTCTCAAAATTCAGTGTTAGTATTTTATCATAGTTATATTTTGATTTTTCCCCTTCAGACGCAGCTATTCTTAGTAGTTTCATTTATCTAAGTTGATATGCCCTCAGAGTCCATAAAAACACACCATGTATATATTCTCTCTAATTTTGGTTGATATACTACATATATATCAAGTTTATCATTCTTTATATTTACATTAAAAATCTACAATGCAGCCTAATTTTTATTGTCTTTAATTAATTCATTTTTAAATTTCAGGTGCTAAGTATCATTTTGAGAAGCTTCAGTTCCATCCATACAGCCTGCAAGAAGACGCACTCCTGAGGGCAGATCATTAGAGGTACTTTAATCCTTTAGAACAATTTTACACCAGGGGCTTTCTTGTACAAACCTTCTTTGCACAAGACAAGAATATCATAGAAAGGAACTATTTGTCTCTGATCTGTGCAGAGGAGAGCAAACAGGAATCCTTAGGGGGGTTTCTGTCTTTTATACCTTCCAGGAGGAGATTAATAAAAGATACCTATGCTGTCTGATGTGCAATCAGTTACATAGCTGCTGTGCCATTGATCAAGTTATGGTAGAACAACAAAATCACAGCATCCACAGCAATGATGTTGCTGAAACAGAAACAAACTCTCCAGGACAGGGGCACTGCTCATAAAACGGCATCTATGACACAGTATTAGTTCACTACTTTCTCCCAAGAGTCTCAAAACCATGCCTGTCTGATTTTATCCTCTCTTAAGTTTCATGTTAGAATCATGAAAGCATGCAGTGTTTCTAATTCGCAGCTAGCCCTTATTCTTTTAAGATCTCCAATATTATCACCATTGATTTCCTTGTGATTTAATGTTATAGGATACATCTGACATATGAAGAGGACTTTTTATTTGATTTGGTGTAACATCATTTAATACTTATTATTTTTTACACAAAATAGGTCAAAAATAGAAATTGAAGTTCTTGCAAATGTGAGGTCCCTGTAATAGATACATCAAATTATAAAATGTAATATTTTAAGTACATTTATCATTCACTACTATAATATTCAAAGTCCAAGATATGCTTTTACATAGCTTAATGTACATAAATACACAGCAAACATGGCAGTGAACACAAGGCTTAAGAAGTGATGGACACCAATGACTGTGCCACTAACTAGGCAGCACAAATTCCTCTGATTGTTTGAATGTCTGTTATTTGAATTAAAATGTGATTCCTTTTTGGATCTTGTACCTCTGTTATTCTTTCTCATTTTGTTATTTTCACTTAAAGATACGGTCAAATATTGTATTTGATGTGAACCACATAAACTCTGTTTTCATGGGAAATGATTTCTATTTTTGAAATAATTATGCAAAATTAAAGGTAGAGTACTATGTTACAGATTAGATATCTCCAACTAGCTGCAAATATCTTAGCAATCTTTTTAAATAAATAGAGATGCAATTGAGAAAAATGTAAGCTTTCTAAACTCTATGATTAAAGAGAACCACCAATAGGAAATAAAAAACACATGAAGTGACATGATAAAACAACTGAAACTAGCAAAGAGTGAACAAATGTTGTCTCAGAATAACTGGAGCTAGAGAAAGAATAACTTGACTTTAATAAGTCAGGAAATATAGTTATCAAAAAGGAAAAGCTGATTGCATCTTGGAAAACAAGATCATCACTGATGAGTTGAAGGACTGATCAAACCTCAAGAAAAGCAGCAGAATGAACAGGATTACAGGCAATATAATGTTCTTTAGATGAAAAATCCTCACAAGCCTTCAAAAACACTTTCTATTGTTCTGATGGCCTTATTGCAGGTTAGACCTAGTAGTAGAAAAGCATTTGGAAAGAAAATGTTTTAACATCTTAAACTGAGATGTTACATATTAATTTGTACATATTAATTTGTCCAAACAAGGAATGTGAAGTTTCTAGCTAGATAAAAATATAAGAGATAATGTACACAAAAAGTTTCTGGTCAACAGGTGATTTATGTGATTAGTTGACATACTGAGAAATCAGAACATGTTAAATAATCTTTTGGGTTTCTTCAAAGGGAGAAATGGGAGAAAAATGAAGTGACATACTTTTTGGTTTAACTTGACTTCTGGATGTACAGGTAAGGAAGCAAGAGCTGCTGGAAATAAACGTTTACTTTAGGATAGAATAAAGTTAGAAAGAAAAGCGGAAAAGCTGTTTTGGTTACTTTTCTCTCATTGTTGAGACAAAATACCTGACACCCAAAATGAAGGAAGGAAAGGTTTAGATTACAGATTTGGAGATTTCATCCATACTCAGCTGGCTCCAAGGCAGGGTGGCATTGCATATGGTAACATGGTAGGTGCAGCAGATACCAGAAGCCATAAGAGCAAAAGGGCAAAAGGAAAAAGTACTCCTTCTTCTCTCCTTTATGTTATGTGCCAGCTACCGGCCCTTGGGCAGGTACAGCACTCACCACCAATGCTAGCACTAGAGAATGAACCAATCACAAATGCTAGACTTGGCTGCCTCCATGACAGTATAAGGCTTTAGGGGAACACTCAGACACAAACCATAACATTCCACCCATGAGCTTCCAAAGACTCATACATGTCCTTTTAGAAAAGACATTTAGTCCATCTCCAAGAGTTGCCAAAGTCCTAACAGTTTGAGCATTGCCCAAAAGTCCCAAGTTGTAAATCTCTGAGATCTAAGGCAAACTCTTAGCTGTAACTTCTGTGTAAATGAAAGATAGTTATACTATACCATCATACAATGGTATGAAATAAATATTACCATTTAAAAAGATACAAATGAGATACAAAGGATTGGAGCAAAACAAGCCAAAAATCCAGTAGGACAAGCATTAAGTTCTGAAGTTCCACACTCAGCATGTGAAGCCATCTGGTTTTTAGCTTCAAAGGGCTTGAGTGACTTCACCCCCATGTCACTTCTTGTTGTTATATTTCCCAGGGCTTCTCTCTTATGCCTGCTCTGCTCAATCCTTGTAGCTTTCCTTAGATAAACCCACATGCCTGGCTTTTCCAAACATTTAGCTTCTCCATTGGACCTTTGGCTTCATACTCACAACTTTATACACTGCCCTCTCAGGGGCACTCTGCCTGGCTTCCCAGGCCTTCTGCAATAGGGCTAGAAACCTTTTTAACCTCAGAATTCATGCATTCTGCATGCACTTAAAACCAGCACCATATGATGTTGCCAAGGTCCATTGCTAGCTGGAGCAGTAGACATGCTTTCCTCTATCTTGTCTATAGGGACTGAGTGCCTGGATTTTTGAGCATTTTGAACTTGATTATAAGAAACAAATTCTCCATGTCACTGCCATTCTGGAACCTGGTGTGGCTGCCATCATTTTGGAACCTCATATGTCCTCCACCACCATTCTGGAACATGACTCTCTGTGGATTTTTCCTTCAAGCAAAGTCTTTCACTTTTGCAGTTTTGGGGGCTGCAAAACATGGGGACCCATTGCTTCCCATGATGCCCCAGGCCATCTTTTTTTGTTCTCTGTTTCTTCTCAGCAATCAAGGTCTCAGTTCTATCTTTACAGTTCACAGCTTTCTGGCCAAAATCACAGCATTTTAAATCATTCTGCTGGGGGCTTTACTCTTGATTCACAACATTAATCTGGCCGAAAGCCTCCAACAATAGCCATGCCACAGCCTCAACATTTGACTGCCTTGAAATTTCTTCTGCCGGATTAATCAGCCTGCTGCCCTTAATTTTAGACCCAGGCAAAGTCTCTGGACACAAGCAAAATGCAGACAAACTTTCTGCCAAGCCATAGCATGAATCATCTGGAGTCCAGCACACAATGTAATTCTTCCTAGCAGAAAACTTCGAAGTCTGGTTTTTACTGGTTTTCTGGTCTTCTGAGTTCTGACCAGAATCTCCCATACAGAACAGGGTAAGCTGTTTCAGGGCTACTCTTTTGGATGATATCTCTGAACCTTTCCAAACCTGTCCCATAAACCATTCCCAAAGGCTCTTGAACCACATGGTCAGGTACAATCACAGCAACAACTCCATTCCTCTGGTACCAAATTCTGTCTTGGTTACTTTTCTTTCATCATTGAGACAAAACACCTGATTAGCTGATTCAAACAGGATAGTATTGCACTGGGTGAATTATGTGAACTCTCCCTAAAAATAAGACTTATCTGGAACATAATCAGCCTTGAAAACTAGAGCTTAGTGCCAACAAGCCAGTCCTTGCCTTACCTGCATTACAGCAGCCACCACCGAGCAAGAGAATAGTGATGGCAGGTAGGGCAAGGGTAGACTGATTGGGGCTGGCACTTCTGCCCTTTGCTTGTCAAGGCTGATCATTGTTCTGGCTAGATCTTATCTTCAGGGAAACATGGAAGCATGGAAGATGCCTGGAATCCTAGCTGCATAAGAGGAGAAAGCAGGTTGATTTCTAGTTCTAGACCACTCTGAGCAATTTAGTAATATCTTGTCTCAAAGTAAAACATAAAAAGGGCTAGAGATGTAACTCAGTGGTAGAGTCCCTTTGGGTTCAGCCTCAATTCAATAACAGCAAAACCAACAAAAGAATTAATTAATTATTAGATTTTTGAGGCAGGGTTTTGCTATATAGTCTAGGTTGCTCCTGAACTCACTATGTAGCCCAGGCTGGCCTTGAGCTTGAAGATATCTTCCTGCCTCAGTTTCCAGTGTTAGGATTCCACATCTGTGTCACCATACCTGGCTAACAAAAGAGTTCCTTTAATATATATTATTAAATACTTGATGATTTTTAAAAACTTCTTAATTATAAGAAATGCTATAGATGATTATTTTCTTTGGCTAATGTACTCAAAAGCAAATTAGCATTCTGAAAGAAATAATATTTTAAAATTTGATCTATATTCTAAGTTATTATCCAGAATGTTTCACTGATTTATAATCACATCAGAAATTTTTCAAATATTCTCATTTTTGGTTTTTGATTGTTCACTGTAGATTTTATTTTATATTAACAGAAAAAAATTGAGTGGACAGTAGAGTTCTGACATATGTCCTTCCAACCAAGCATAGATTCTCCTCACTGTCAACATCCCTCAAAATAATGATACATTGAGTATAATTTATGAGACAAAAATGACACATAATTATCACCCAATGTCTACAATTTAAATTAGGGTTCATTGTTGGCATTATGCATTGTATAGGTTTTGACAAATGTATGATTACATGTATTCTGCATAGCAGTATCACACAGAGTAGTTTCCTTGCCCTGAAATCCTCTGTGCTTTACCCCTATTTATCCTTCTCTCTTCCTACTGCAGGAAATCACTGATTTTTTTAGAGCCGTTTTACATGTTACAGAATGTTTACAGTTGGAATCATCCAGAATGCAACCTTTTCAGATTGGTTTCTTTCACTTACCAACATGCTTTTAAATTTCCTTTACATTTTTCTTGGCTCAGTAGCTCATATGTTTTATTGATAGAATATATTACAATTTACTTTTTTTATCTACTGGATATTATGATTGTTTTCAAGTTGGGTAATTGTGAATAAAGCTTCTGTAAACAGTCATTGCAGATTTTGTGGGAACATACACTTTTAACTCTTCTGGGAAAATACAAAGGAATACAATCACTGGATCATAAATAAAAACATTTAGTTTTATAACTAATATAGCAAAAGTTTTACCTAAGTGGTTATAACATTTTACATTCTCCAAAATAAAATAAATAGCAAAAATAAATACTCTTCATGCTAGCTTTGAGTATTGCCACTGCTTTGAATTTTAGTAACTAACAGATATACATCAGTATCTTACTGTTGTTTTAACTTCCCTAATGACATATGTTGTTCACATATTTGCACATAATTATTTACCATATTGATATTATTTGGTGAAGTGTTAATTCAGATCCTTTACATGAATTTAAGTTAGATAAGTTGGATTGATTTCTTGTTGTAATAATCATTTGTATATTTTGGTTAAAATCTTTTATTAGATATATCTTTGAAAATATTTTGTTCAAGTCTGCAGCTTGTTTCTTTGTCACAATTACAATGTCCTTTTTCTGCAGAGCAGGTATTTGATTTTAATGAAGTCCAATTTATTGATCATTTTGATGATAAGATTTTCAGTTTGTACTTAACTACTGAATCAAGGTAGCAGAATTTTTTATATGCTAACTTATTTAATACAGTTCTGCATTTTATAGTTAGATTTATGCTCATTTTGAGTTAATTTTTGTGAAAATATAAGATTGACGTCTAGATTTTCTTTCTTTTATTAAATCACATTTGCAAGCATTTAGAGAAGAAGTCACGTTAGAATTACTCAGAGAAAATCAACTAAAAACACAGGAAATCAAAAGAAAGGGAGGGACATACATCTTGACACCAGAATCAATCTGAAATAAGAGTCTTGTAGATTAACCAAAGCATAGGCATAGGAGCCTATTAAATGGTGAAGCAGTGCATACATAGGGTTACCTGCAGAAGCTCTGTATGTGTGGGGAGCAGGAGCAACCATTCTGGGAATATCACACACACACACACACACACACACACACACAAAATGATGGACTGCAATAGCATGGCAAACTCAAGCCACACAGGAGAGGGACAGATCTGGGGATATGGTTTTTCAACCTCTTTCATCTTCCTCGAAAGACAGGATTTTACAGCCTGGTAGGAAATTTTGACAGTATACGTGGGAGGAGTGACTAGGAAGCTGTGCCGTCTGTACAGGCTGACAATGTTCCGTTGAGTTCTTTGCTTTAGTTTTCTTTTCTTTTTTGTTTTCTTTTTGTTTCATTGCATTTCTTTTATTTTGTTTCTTTGTTTTTCCTCTTTCTTTCTTTCTTTCTTTCTTTCTTTCTTTCTTTCTTTCTTTCCTTCCTTCCCCCTTTCTTTTTTCTTTCTTTCTTTTTTCTCCTTCCTTCCTTCCTTCCTTCCTTCCTTCCTTCCTTCCTTCCTTCCCCTCTCTCTTTCTCTTTCTCTCTTTCTCTTTCTTTTCTTTCTTTCTTTCTTTCTTTCTTTCTTTCTTTCTTTCTTTCTTTCTTTCCTTCCTTCCTTCCTTCCTTCCTTCCTTCCTTCCTTCCTTCCTTCTTTCTTTCTTTTTCTTTCTGCATATACCATAGCAACTAACTACACCCTCTAGTTACAACAATGTGGGACACAGTAGCAGCTGATGCAAAGGTAGTGACTCATACAACACTACTCCTTGTTGCCAGCGGGATGAGAGGACAGAGAAATGCCACAAGAAAGGAATAGAAGAGGCTATGCTGTGGAGGAAGAAAGTCTTAATTTAACCTTACCTCTTGTAACTCCAGGCTCTTTGAACTCTGCTAGGTCACATGATTGTTTGTTCTGGAAGAAGTCTTGCTAAAGCATAATGTAAAAAGAAATGAAAGCAGAACCTTAGTCCTGGTAGAATGCTGCTGGGACAACCTGAGATGCTTTGCTAGATATGTCCAAAAGAACAGCAAGCATGAAGGTCAGACACAGCTGAAGATGGTCCCTGGGATAGTTAAAACAGTTAAATTCTCACGTATGTACTTTACCCTTCCCATTTCCTGCTACTGCTTTTGTGAAGAGAAGACTCTTAATAAATAGCCAGAGAAAACCATGATGGAGGTTTCAGTCCTGGAGACTGCACCCCCTCCTCCTGTCCCATAACTCTGTCTCTCTCTTGTTTTCTTTTCGTCTGCCATGCTTCATTTTTGGAATCCCTTTCCTCATAGAAACCAACACTGCAAAAACCAGCAATCGCAGGTCGAATGTGGGATTGAATGCGACCTCAGGCTGTCTCTAAGGGTGTGATAGCAGGTTGGCAGGTGATGCAAAGACACACAGGGTTAGGAGATATGGGAAGGTCTCAAAAGACATCCAAAGAGTTACTGGCTGAAGACACTTGCCCACATCAAAGGCCAAGATCAGCCCTGCAGTCAGCACTAATCCTGCTGTAGACTTGGTGGAGATAAAACACACAGATTGTGCTCTAACTTGGATACTCACACAAAACTGTGGATCTCAATTTAAATTTTGTTTTCCTTTTTCAATCTTGTTTTGTTGTTGTTTAGACTTTCACTTTTGTTTGTTTTGTTTTGTGCATCCTTTTTTCTCTCTTTTCTCAACTGTCTTTTTCAATTCTTTAATTCTTCATGTGAGCAGGCCCTAGTTTGCTTCAATATTCTCTTGATTTGTCCTTTATTCTTTCTTTCCTGTCTTCTTGTCCAGTTTTTCAGAGCTTAGGTGATCTTTCTTTGCCCTTCACCCTTGCTTCTACTATATTTCTTTTGATATATTTATTTTTTATTTGAAAGAGGAAAAAGTAGACAAATCAAGAAGCAAACAAAGAATCAAAAAACAACAAAAGTAAAATGACAACCACAACAATAACAACAAACAACAAGAGTGACATATGAGAACAAAACAAGATGATAAGAATCTAACAATGATTGCTATGCTGCATATGGTTATCTTCAAAATAGTTGTTCAGGCTACCAGATACAAACTTGCAAGTTTGATCAAACGATATAATTTCCCTTTGAGCGATTTCCTTCCCTTTTACTATATCTATTGTAACTTTTGTATCTTACTTACTTTTTTGTTTCTTACACTAGTGAGACAATACGTGTTTACCCATGTAAGTCTGATTCATTTCACTTGAGTATGGTTTCTAATTGCATCCATTTACCTATAAAATTTTATTGTTCTTTATGGCTGAGTAGTACTTCATTGTATAAAAACACCACATCTTTTTATCCATTCTTCAGTTAATGGGTATTTGCTTCCAAGATTTAGCTATTATAAATTGTGCAGCTGTAAATATGGGTGGGTGTACATACATCACTGTGGTAAGATGTTTTTAATTCTTCTGGGAAAATATTTAGAAAAGGAATAGGTGGGTTGAAATGGGATCTCTGATCCTAGTTTTTTGATAAATGTCCACACTGATTTCCAAAGTTGTTGTACAAGTCTATACTACTACCAACAATGGGGAAGGGTTCCTTTTCCCCCACAGTCCTGCTAGCATTTGTCACTGGGTAGTTTCTTGTTGTTAGCCATTCTTTCTGGAGTGAGATGGAATCTCAGTGTTGTCTTAATTTACATTTCTCAAATGAACAATGATGATGAACATCTTTTCATATATTTAGTTACCTTTTGTATTTCTCTCTCTGAGAATTGTGTATTCATCTTAGATGCCCATTTTTGGATTGGATCTTTACATTTGAAGGGCCCTATTTTCAAAAGTTCTTTATATATTCTAGATAACAGTCTTTTGTCTGAGGGATAGTAGGCAAAAATAATTTCCCACTCTGTGGGTTTTCTTTTTCACTCTATTGGTGATTTCTTTCAATGAACAAAACTTTTTAATAAGACAAGATTCCAATTGTGGATTCTTTGAAGTACTTCCCATGTGGTTTGGTTTTTGTGCAAGAACTTTTGGCCTGCTGGGGGTTTAGCTCAGCTGTTCAAGCACTTGCTTGGTAAGTGCAAGGTTGTGAGTTTGATCCCCAGTTTACCCCCCCCCCAAAAAAAAGAGTCAGAAAGTACTTTTCTACACTTATGTCCTCAAGATTTCTATCTACTTTTCTTCCAGTAGGTTTAGTGTGTCTGTCTTAAAATTTAGATCTTTGATCCATTTTGAATTAGTTTAGTGCATGGTGATAGGCATGGATTTAGTTTAAGCATTTGGCATGTAGAAAGCCAGTTTGAACGACACTCATTAAAGAGGCTATCTTTCTTCCAATGAACGTTATCATGTATGTCTGTTTTTTTTCTCCTTAGTCCTCATAAATTTCCTCCACAAGAGAAAATCACTCTATTAAAGGAAAACTCACTGCGTAATATAGTTCCTGGTTTAAATTGAACTTTAAATATAACTGTAGGTCCTGTTGCTATCATTAAAGGTACCAAATTAATAGCACCACAGGTTTGTCAGTTTCTAGCTTGGGCTGAATACTATTGTTATTGTAAATTGTGCCACTTTAGCCAGGGTATCATAGTTGTTGTAATCAGTTGTTCTCTTTGTTTGACAGCACTGTAATTGTTTGGCTCATAATCATTACCATAGTTCTGTATCAAAACACCAGGTGCAAGGTTAAATAAATGGTAATTTGTTATCCCTAATAAATTGTGAAGGTAGGATCTTGGGACATGCACAAAGGCAGAGAGCCAGCTGAACTTAGAAGACATCCTTGAGGAATAGACATTTCCTTTGGAAACCTGAATATTAGTGATAAATCTACCTATCATCTGCAATTTATAAGCATCAATGCAGAAAAGAGAAACAAAGAAAGTCACTACATGCTAGATAAGGAATAACTCCAAGAGGAAGAGATAACTATCACAAATACATATTCATCAAAAATCAGTATACCAAAATATTAACAGACATAAAAAATCAAATAAGCACTAACACAATTGAGGTGAGGATACCTCAGTAACTCACTGTAACAAAGAGACAGACCAACTAGAAAAAAAGAAATATCAAAACTGAGTGAAACTTTTGAACAAATAGACTTAGTAGATGTTTACAGAGTATTCTGCCCCACATATTAAAATACATATTCTTCTCAGGTGCACATCAAATGTCTTCCAAAATAGACAACATACTAGCTCCCAAGTCATATGTCAGTAAATGGAAAGGAATTGAGGTTATCTCATGAATACTATCGGATCACAGTGCAATGAAATAGGAAATCAGAGGCAACCCCCCCCCCACAAAACTACATTAACACTTGGAAATTAAACAATATCCTCTTGAACAACTATTGAGTCACAGATAAAATTAAATAAGAAATTAGATTTTACAATAAATGAAAATGCTAATACAGCATACAGGAATTAATGAGATGCAATGAAGCAGTGCTATGAGGGAAATTTATATCAGTGAATTCCCATATTAGAAAAACAGAGTGAGCTAAAAAAAAAAGGACAATCTAATGTTGCACCACAATCTTCTAGAAAAAGAAGAGCAATTTAAATCAAAACCTTAGTTGGAGGAAATAATGGAGGAAATTATAAAAATAAGAGCAGAAATTAATGCAATGCAGACTAAGTAGACAACACAAAAGATCAAAGAACAGAAAATTTGATACATTAAATTAAATAGAGGAAGCCTTAACCAACCATATTAAAACAAACTAAAGATTCAAATCCATGCAACTAGTAATGAAAACTGTAAAATAACAACAGTAGCATAGAAATTCAGAAAATTATCATTATCTATTTAAAAACTTGTACTCAAATAAAAATTAAAACAGAAGAAATGCACAAATACCAAGACAAATATTAATTACTAAAATTGAATTGAGAATATGTAAAAATTCTAAAGACATCAGTATCAGTCAATGAAATTAAAGATATAATTAAAAATTTACCAACAAAATTAAGCCCAGCTCCCAGTGGATTCACTGCTGAATTCTATAAGTAATTTAAAGAATATTTAATACCATTACTCCTGAAACTCTTGAATATCATTAAAAAGGAAGCAATATTCCCAGATTCATTCCTGGAATCAAGTGTTACCCTGAAATCAAAACCAGAGAAGCATCCAGCCAAAAAAGAGAACTAATGACCAATGTCCCCAGTGACCATTGACTCAAAAAAGCTCAGCAAGATATTGTCAAACAGAACACAGAAAATTATCAAGAAGACTGTACACTATCACCTACTACAATTCACCTCAGAGATGCTGTGATGGTTCAACATATGCAAATTATAAATGTAGCACACCATATTAAGGGAGCCATGGACAAAACCATATGATCTTCTGTAGATTCAGAAATAATATTTGACAAAGTCCAACAACCATTTCTGATAAAAAACCTTACAGAAAATTGAAACATGGTCTTTCTTTCAAGCTGATAAAAGCCGTCTATGACAAAACAGCAGCCAACATCATACTGAATGGTCAAAACTGAAAGCTTTCACTTTAAAATCAGGAATAAGACAAGGATATACACTCCTACCACTCCTATTCAATAGAGATCTGGAAAGATTAGGTAGAGCAATTAGACAAGAGAAAGAAATAAAAGGAATAAAGATAAGAAAAAAAGATGTTACATTATTATTGTGGATAGTATGATAAATGGAATACAGGAAAACCAAAAATTCCACAAAAGACTCAATAACCAGATTTTGTTCTGTAGCTGGATACAGCACTCAAAAATCAGTAGCATTCTCCGAAATAATTTGCTAAAATTTTGATTGAAATTTAATTGCTATCTAGATCAAATTTGAAAGATGCAATATCTTAACAATATCGAATCTTTGTTATCTATGGATATGGAATATTTTTGTATTCCTTCTTTGATTTACTTAATGTTTTGTGACTTTATGTATAATATATATTATTAAGTCTATACCTAAATTATTTCTCCTTTTTGATGCAAATGTTAGTGTGCTTCACTTAAAAATCCAATTGTTCAGTCCTAGTGTATATAAAAGCAATTGATTTTTATATATGAATCTTCTATTCTGTTAATTTACTATAATTTCTTATTAGTTAAAAAAAGGTTTGATTGTTTTCAAATTTTCTACATAGATTTTTTCCATGCCTTATGCAGTCAAAGATGTTTTTCTTTCTCCTCACCTACAGCCTATATGCTTTCTATTACTTTTTAAAATTTTTATTTTGTCAGAACTTCCAATGTGGTGCTGATAGGAATTCTGACATCAAATATGTGAAACTTATTCCTAGTCTTAATAAGAAAGCTTTTAGTCACTCACAGTTAAGATCATTGTTTGTTTGTAACTCTTCCTTATCCAGTTGTGTACATTCTAGATTTCTAGTTGCCTGAGAGGACAACTGACTATATATTAGATTTGATCAATTTTTTATATCTATTCATAGGATTATATAGTTTCCAGTTGTTGACAAAAAGTATTACATTAATAAATATTCAAGTTTTAAACTAATCTTGCATATTGGGAATATGAGAATTTTTTAGTAACACAAAATACTAAAAAACCCCTAACATTCACTTTTCCAGAAAAAAGTATCTCTATTTACTCCTGAGGATAAATCTTTATGTGCTTTTATCTGCGGCGCCCTTTTCTGTCCATGCCGC
>PVLA01013788.1:0-34623 GCA_004027455.1 Hydrochoerus hydrochaeris | reverse complement strand
GGGGGGGGCACGACTCTATTGAGAGGGGCTGGACATGGTTCAGCAGCACAGCGCCTGTCTGGCAAGCACAAGACTGTCAGTTCAATTCCTGGTTACCCTTCACCAAAAAACTATTAAAAGAATATGACTTGTAAATGTGGTGGTGAGATTTATCTCTATTTCATATTTTAACAGTTTTGCAACTGAAGTGTTTTGTTTTCCTTTGTCACCATACAGTGGAAGTATAGCTACTTTTCAACAAACATTGAAAACATTTAAAAAAAGAATAGACTCAGTAGCACAGTGCTTGCCTGGTATGCATGAGGTTATGAGTTCAACGCCAGGTACCCAAAAAAAAAAAAAAATCATCTAATTTAGGGTCCGGGATGTAGCTCAGCAGCCTGCCTGGCAAGCATGAGGTCCTGAGTTGGATTCCCAGTTCCAAAAAATAAGCAAATAATTAAAAAAAAAAAAAAGAGGGAGAGAGAATATGGGGTGTGTGTGATACAAAACAAATGGCAAATGTTTAACTTTTTACATTCATTATAGTAATTACAATGCCATTCATCCTCCTCAAAATACCAGCTGCCCTGAGATCCTGAATCTATTCAAAATGTTTACTTTCCAGGGTTTTCAGGCTGGGAAGAGCCAGGAGTCCCATGGTCCAGACCCCGTGTAAAGGGAGTCAGCACTCAACATATCTTTTCATGACACCTGGTAAAGACACTCATGAAAGAGGACTTCCAGAACTGCTTCAGAAAGCAGCAGAAATGACAGAATAAATGGATTTGAAGCAAGGTGGGAGGCTTTAAAGGGGTTAATGGCAATCACATTTTTTTGCTTTCCGTATTTCTAATCACATCTCATACAGTACAGTGTGCAATCGTCTCCGGTATTTGTTCTATGAACTGCACAGAACGTGTCCCAACCAGACAATTCACTGAACCTGCAAGACCATGCCAACTCCTTGATTTATATCCACTCAGCACAGCGTTTTTTCAGCCCCTGCGGCTAAGAGCTCTGACGAACCGTCAGGATGCAACACAGTGCACAGCTGAGTCACACCCTGCCCAGGAGCAGCCTCAGCACAGGCTCCTGGCACAGGGCGCCTGGCCCGGCACCTGGGCGCTCCGGGCCGAGCGCAGAGCAGGGATGCTCCCCAGACCGCTGCACGGCTCGGTCTCAACTGTGCTCTGCAGCACTTAGGCTGCAGGATGAGGGAACCCAGAACCCAGATAGGAAATCCAAGGCCTGGAAGGTGCAGTGTTCACTGGAACTCACCGGCTGGGCCAGCAAGGGAGCCCAGGCTTCCTCCTGCCCATGAAGAGGCCTTTGCTATACCAAGAGCTTCCCTAAGGCACCCCAAGCCAGCCACCTCAGAAGAATGAGAACTACTCTGAACTTTACACCAGTCTAAGGGAAAGTGTCATTCAAAGAACTGCAAGTCAGAGAAGAAACAGGGAAGCACAAGTCCTGGCCACAGCCACAGCGCCGGGGCGCTTTCACCTGCAGCTCCTCCCTGGCTCCACAGCCCCGCCAGGCTTCCTCTGAGCGCCTGACTTGCTGTTCACCTGCACTCCAGCCCTCTCTACCGGCTGAGCTCTTCATTTCCCCTTCCCACAGCCAGGAGCGGGGAAGGGCGCCGCCTCACCCGAACTGGTCCCATGGCCCTTCTCTTCTCCCCTACTTCAGCCACCAAATCTTCTTGGTTCTCCCTCCTCACTACAGACGTTCTTGGCACCCACCCCAAGCCATCCCTACACCACCGATTTCCAAAGCCTTTTGCTTATCCACTTTTTGTGGGAGTAACAGAGTAATCCCAATACTTTAGGAGGCTGATGCAGGCAGATCACCAGAAGCCCAGCCTGGGCTACTTAGTGACTTAATGAGAACCTACTACAAAACTTTAAAGAGTGGTGGGAGATGTGCTGGAAATATAGCTCAGTACAAAGGCCTTGGGTTCAATCCCCAGTACCACAAAGAGGAAAAGAAAAAAAACTTGGACTATACATGTACCCAAATATATATACATGCATTTATTTAAGACTAGAATACATATACTTCTGTAGCAATATAGTAAGATATTATAAATCATAGTAATCATAATAAGAATTTTAAAAACTTAAGCTTTATGAAATCACACACATATACAAGTATATTCATTCCAACGAGGCATTTTACATACCCTAAGGGTCAGAAACTTGTATATGAAAACTTGTATAATAATCCAGGTTCTGTTAGTAAGAATTAAGTACGTACACACATGTATGTGTGTGTATGTATGTGTATATATATGTATACACGTATGCATGTAATTTGAAATGACTTTTTCATACATTTCATGATGAGGTCATATACACAACCTAAGCATAATGCTTAAATACAGTACAGCTAACCTATCTTCTAAAGCCACAAACCAAACAGTTTAAAGTTAGCTGTCTTCTTAAAACCCACATTAACTTATAAATAAAACTTCACACCGGAAAGGTCAGTAGCCTTTACTAAAATCTATGCAAAATTCACAAAGTCAAATTTGGCTCCTTTGTCTCCTTTCACCAGCAGCTCCCCAAGGAAAGGTATTGTTCTGCTGAACCACTTACAGAAATATTCTAAGGCAGCCAGTATTCTGCCTGTTCGGTACTTTAAGCCTGAGCGGACCACACTTTGCCGGCTACTCCTCCTTCCCCAAGAAAGCCATCCTCTACAGCCAGATAAAAAACGACAAAAGCCTCAAAACCTAAACCCAGCTCAGAATAAACACTGCCAGTAACAGTACAGACTTCTTACATTTCCACAGTACAGTCCCCTCAGATCCCTCCCAAGCCCCTGCAACCCCGGCTTCATGAAAAGTGGCAAACCTAAAATTAACAACAGTCCATAGAGAATGTTCACATACATTCAGCTTGTCACACACCCAAAAATTAAAATCCTCGAACTCAAAGCTTCTCCGAAACTTTGAGCAGTCTCATAAAGCTCATCTCATCACCCCAGAATTCTCACAAAATGCTAGTGAGAAAGCGTTTCCTTGGGTCAAATACCATCCTGCACAACCCCACGTAATCATGCCATAGTTTATTCAGCAAGAAGCGAAACAAAGGCACAACCTTAGGTGGCAAAAGCATTCTCAAGAAAACGGGCACCAGGCCAGCCTGTCAGATTCATTTTCAGTATGACAAAGTGAGAAGACATTTCCAGCGTCCTTTCTGGAGTCAGGAATTCATCCACATCACTGTAGGATCACATTTTATTCCGCAGTGGTAACTGGGGGCAGCTTTAAACTACACTGGCCAGAAAGTTAAAGCAAAAAAATCTTCCTGAGTGTCAAAATTACCAAATGCACTGTTTTTCAAAACTGTTGATTTCATACTTTCCACGTCTCAGATTGCTGAGGGGATATAGGTTGTAGAACTTTATGTTCTTTAAAAAAAAAAAAAATCAAGTACTAAAACTGTCTGTCTGTCAAGTCCTAAGTGAGTGAGGCTGGAATGTATTTTGCTTTCAGTTTACTTAAGTATTAACCACATTCCCGGGCTTTTTAATTAACATTCTAATAACAAAGTCTATTTTCCCCAAATGCCTGGAAACAAAATACTCATCTGTTTCATCTGACTTCTATTCCTGATTATATTGTCTTCAGGGTCCCATTTAATATGGATCAATGAACCACAATTACTTAAAATGTGGACATTATTAGTGGGAGTCTTAAATCCTGTTCTCTTAATGTCCATATAAATAGAGAATATTTAAGCCCACAAATAGGGAGTAGGTTAACTTCCAACAAAAGTCCTTATTCATTTATATAAATGTCCCAACGTATGACCTGAAGGGTGTGGACGGTTTAAGAAAGGAATCTGATCAAAATTCACCCCTCATTTACTTTTACGCCACCAATACAATACAGAAGGACCTAGGAATCCTACCCCGCCTAAGGATCTACGGGGAATGCAGCCCCAAAGAAACCTCACCCAGAATGCTACCGTCCCCCCTGTAAAACGTTTTTAAAAATCTAATATTCCAAGAAAGGATGAGAATGGGTCAGGTGTCTGACATTTGATTTTCACAACTACACTGCTGCTGGTTAGAGTTCAAACTCAACTCCAGCTCCGGAGCTAGGCCCCAGGCAATCCGGGATGGCCAGGGGCAGATTCCTTCCACTCCCTGAACCTCGATTCTCCGGTGAGGTGGGGATACCAACCCCTCTGGCCCGGCCCCGGCCCCGGGGGGCTGCCCCGCTGACCGCCAAGGTCCCGCGCCCGGCCGCACCAGGGTCCCACCCGCTCCCAGGGCCCCGGACGCCGTCTCCTGGGATCCCCGGGAGGCGCGCGGCCCGCGATCACAGCACCCTCTGCGGACACACTGCGCCCACCCCTGCGGCCTCCGGAGAGCGCCGGGATCCAGCCGGCTGGGCCTGGGCCCCGCGTCCCGGTACCGGTTCCGATCCTGGCTCGGCCCGAACCCGCGTCCCGCGACCTCCCCGCAGCGCCCCGCTCCTGGTGCCGCAAGAGCGCAGGCCGGGAGCGCGCGGCGCCCGGGCCCGGACCGGCGGAAACGCGGACAAAGCGGCGGCCGCCTCGGAACCGCCGGGTGGGTCAGGCCGCGCCCCGCGGCTGCCTGCGCCGCGCTCGCCGGGACAGCGCCGCCCGCGCCCCGCGGAGCCGGCCCGGGCCGTGCGCCCTGGGGAGGCCGCGGCCGCGCCGCCCGCCTCCGCCCGGCCCTACCTTCCCCGCACCGCTGCTCCGCGCCCGGTGCCCCGCTGGCTCTCGGGCGCCTCCTCCCCGGCCGCGGCGCAGCAGGCAGGAGGCGGGGCGGCCGCAGGAAGCCCGCCCGCCGCCCCTCCGGAAGCGCGTTCCTGCCGGCCGCGTCACCGCCCCGCGGCGCCCGGAGCGGCGGGGGCAGCGGGAGAAGCGGCTTCGGGCCGGGCTAGGCCCACGTGGGTGGGAGGCCGCTGGGGCGCGAGCCGTACAGCGCCCCAACCGAGGAGACCTGACTCCTTTTCGACCGTCTAAACCCCGCCTGCCTGCTGCCCGGAGCGCTTGGCCGGCTTCCCTGCTCCGGTCGGGAACCGCGCTGCGCCTGGGGCCGGGAGGTGGCTGAAGCCTTAGAGTGTTCGTGCGGGGACTGCGCGCTGGGCCTGGGCCTCGGGGAAAGGGGAGGCTCGGGACAGAGCAGGTGCCCAGGAAGGTGGCAAGGGGGGCGCTTTGGAGACAGACTGCTGGGCGAGCCGGTGGCGTGGTAGATCCAGCAGGAGGTCGGTGTGTGGGGAGTTAGGGTGAGAAGTTTTCTCAGCTCCTCTGTCACCGCGCTCCTTTGGAAGTTGAAGTTGGGAGCTGGAAAGAGAATTTAATAGAGAAGGGGAACGCGCGGTATCAGTTCGGCTGAGTCAGAGTCCCGCTGCGCTGCAGGCCCCCCTGGGAGCAGAGCACAAATCAGCGGACTTAGGACCTGAGAAGCAGTGTTTCCGGTGAAGGAAACAGAATGCCCCTTTAACTGCCAGGCTTTGCTTTTTGGGTTTGTTTTGTTGGTTGGTCTTTTTGGCCTTGAGCTCATTTTATAGTCTAAACTGGTCTCAAACTCAAAGCGCTTCTCATGCCTCAGCCTGCGGAGTGCTGGGATCGAAGACATGCAGCACCACACCCGGCAGACTGCCAGTTTTAAGTACAAGAAAAAAAATACGATAATCCCGTCTGTCAATAAGTCTGCACATGGCGTCCCAGCAAAATCAAATGTGTGACTTAGCCAATAAATACCTCCAAAGATCGCTAATAATGAGCAGCACTTTTCCTGAGTATTAGATGATAAACCTCAGAGGTCAAATGATGTTTTTATATTAGCACCCCAAGGCTAAAGATGCTGTTAGAATTCAACGTTCTTGAATTTAAAGATAACTGATTTTGTCATGGTTCAAAATTAATCAGACTTGGCCTGGGCTCAGTGCAGGAAATAGTATACTAATTCAAAAGATAAAGCATGACTTAATCATGCTCAATTTGCACTATGTTTTCCAGACTGCCCTCTCTGTGTGAGGGAGGTTTTAACAATCTTTGTGGCAAGATTCTTAATGAGGTTCGTATTTACAGAACTCTAACTCTAAATTAGTTCCTTGAGGACAATCAAAATCACTTTTTCAAATTCTGTTCCAAGACAAAATAGGGCCTCACTAATACTACTTGATGAAAGAGTCTTGTTCACCAGGGAACCAGGCTAAAGCATTTTGCATAGGGAAACTGAGAGTTTTAACAAAAGAAGGAATGAAACTTCTCTGAGAAAAGCAGTGAACGATCAGGCAAATGACTGCTGGTGATTTTATACAAGTACGAATAGGCGGACAGTCAGATCACTCTTAAATGTATGAATATTCTAAACAAACTGGTAAGCCCAACCCTACTCAGTGGGAAATCCTAGTAAATAGGAATAGTATGGCCCCATTGTCAGACCATGTCATGATCAAAGATGTTATTAGTATAATGAATTTAGAAAAATTCGTACCCTCCTGCTGTGGGTGGCTTTAGAATGACCCCCACAAGCTCCTGTGGACTGTGGTTGTCAGCTGTTGGGCTCTGTGGAACTGATGGGATCCCGAGGACTATGGTTTCATTCTATGGGCGAATCCTTTGGTGATTTCGTAGCCTACAGCCGAAGGGTCCGTTGGGAAGTGTGGCGTAACTGAAGGAAGCAAAAGGCTGGGAATGCCCCTCTTCCCTGAAACAGGCTTCTCTCCCTTTCCTGACTGTCTCAGGTTGAGCAGTTCCCCACTGCTGCGTTCATCCACCATTAGATTTTCGCCTTGATCTGGCCCTGGACTGAAACCCCTAAACTCATACACCAAATAAACTTCCTTTCAGTTGTTTTTCTCAGGTATTTCGTCCCGGCAATGAAAAGATGATGGACATTTTCACCCGCACAATCTTCCAATTACTATAAATTGTTTTCTCCCATTTTTTAAGTCATAATTATATCAAATAACTAACATTGGTTTATAGTGTTGGTGTCACTTTACTAAATGATCTTTGAAATGTAGAAGGCTCTTTACCACACATTCATTTATAAATCATTTCCAAGTATAAGAACCACCAGAAGGCAAAATCCCATTGGATTAAGTCAAAGGGAGAATACCTGTGTAGTGAGAAGAGACATGTACCTCAATCCACGTTTTTCCATGCACTGGGACAACCCACACAAGATCATTTTTGAATAAGCAGGGTGAACTTGAGTTTAGCATCCAAGATAACCCCAGAGAGTCTGTTGTTGAAATGTAATTATGAATAGCAACCTTTTAACTCTCAAAAGCATGTTAAGTTGTATGATCACTATATAAATAAGAAAGTAATTTTAGAATTCAAAAAAGATTCATAGGGCTACATTGCAAGTCAGATTCTGGATTTATTAGTGGAGACCAGTTCCAACACTGATAGCAGTAAAGAGAAAATGAGGTGTAAGTGCAGAATCAGGCAGGTCCTATGTGATCAAAATGCTGTACTCAAAGACTTAGCTGAAGAAAATAATCTTGCAAGTAGCCTGGCTGAAAAAGGGACTTGGGTTTTATGTGCCATTGTAAGTGATATTAAGTATGATGGCTACTTCCAGGGGCTCCATAAGTCTGGCTACTTTTAAGGAACTGTTTTACAGAGTGATCTAGATATATTTTTCTCATCATTTACCTCCAGTTACTTACACTGTAACTCTTCCCTTAAGCATTAAAAAAAAAAAAAAAATGAGTGGGTCGGGATCAAAGGAACAGAGGTCTTTGATAACATCCTATAATACTCTGTGAATGACTTCAAAAGCATGAGGAACTTTTGCTCTGAAGATACTGAAGTCTGTCTTTTAAAACAGGAATCTGGGAATTACTGACATTCTGAAAAACAAGAAAGTGTGAGATAATCCTTCCAGTTCCCCCTTTTTTCTATGTCCAGATACACAGGTAACATACAAATGTGTAATGCAGAGAAGCTGGAAGTTTATGTATTTAGCAACTGTTTTTTGGGGGGGGCGGGAGGAGGCTTCCATTAAGACTGGTCTCAGGCTCAATTCTCTGCCGAAGTTGCTGTGGGATCCACCAATATAGTCTCTGTCTCGAGGCATTAACTATGCTTCATTCTCAGCTTACTGCTTGGTAGAAAACATCAGAAGCGTGAGACCCAATTTGCAGTGGATCCCTATTAGAGTTGAGGCTGCCCATGAAGGCTGGTCCTTCTCTAGGTAACCTGGCCGGATTATGACGCGGACCTGGTCACTTATGAATAGGACTCAACTTCCTGTTTCCCATATATAGCACCCTCATTTTTCCCCTTGCTCGGCCCACACAGCTCGGGAGCTGGGTGTGAGCATTCCTTGCCAGTGTTCAGATGCTGAACATTTTTAAAGGACTAGAGGGAAGTGTTTTAGAGCAGCTCTTTTCAAACACTGGGTTTCTTCAGCTGTAGAAGGGAATGTGCCTTCCCAAATAAGAATAAAGAATATGCCAAGTATAAGCAGTTGAACAGCACTGGAGTTATTTTTGGAACCAGGGTTATTCAGCACAGGAAATGAGTATCAACAAGTTAAGGCTAGAAACGATGAAACATTATTTCTTCCCTCGTTTAACTACTTCTGACTATCTGGAGAAAAGTTTAGCAGTTGCAGTTTTGAATTTGGAACGATTTGCTGGGTGTGGTGACACTTGGCTATAATTCCAGCGCTTGGGGAAGCTGAGGCAGAAAGACTGCCAAGAGATCAAGGTCAGTTTGGGCTACATAATGAGTTTAAAGCAGCCTGAACTAAAAAAAAAAAAAAAAAATTGGGAACAGCTTGACTTCAGGCCAGGCTTGTTAGGGAGTAGGAAAGATGGGCTTCCTTGTTTTTTTCTGTATCTTTTTAAGTATGTTTCATAAGAACATCTCCCCTTCTCTCACCCCCAAATAATCCTCACATTATTTAAGGCAGAGTTCTTGCTACACCAAATTCAGGCTCTATGCCTATTTATGGGTAGTATGAAACTGTGGACAGAATTTCATCTATCAGTCTGTTTATCTATATCTATCTTTTCATGTTTCTGTTTTCAATTGGATCTTCATCCCAAAACAAAGAATCACTCTTGTAAGCACATGTATGGTTAATACCGTTTTTGAGATTCAGAGCCCACGGGAGTGTCTTTGTTGTTATGGGCAGAATTCTGAGTTGTGTGTTGATTAGTTTTTTCTGAAACAACATTCAAAACATCAACTAGTATTTCAAATATGCATTTTGTTTTAACAAGGTTTTCACTGTAGGGCACTTAACCTGCGGAAGGTAGGACCAAAAAAGAATTGATCAAACTGCTAAAGAATGCTATTTGTGTTTACTTTTCAAAGTCAAATAAGCTCCAAAGAAAAACTAGAATCTGGGGAGTACATGGTTGGCATGCCCTGGGGTCAATCCTCAGCACCTAAACCAAAAAACAAAACAAAGCAAAAAAAAGAAAGAGCCAGGGATTTAGCTCAGCAGTGGCATAAATGCCTGTCTGGCAAGTGCAAGGTTGTGAGTTCAATCCCTGGTACCAAAAAAAAAAAAAAAAGTGTAGTGTCCCAAGATTATATTCCCAGCAATAGGGAGGCTGAGGCAGAAAGATCATTGCAAATTCAAGATCAACCTGGACTACAAAGTAAACTCAAGGCCAGCCTAAACTGCAGAGTGAGACCCTGTTTCAAAAAGACCAAAAAAAAAGAAAAGAAAAGAAAAGAAAAGAAAAGAAAAGAAAAGAAAAAACTAAATTCTTTGGACTTAAATGCCTTCAAATTATTTTTAAGATCACTCAGATTAAAAACTGTCATGAATTTTTCATTGGATTGAGAGCAGTTCTAACAGTAAATTACGCTTCCTAACTGAATCTTTCCGTGGCATGTGGGAGGACAAGCCCGTGACACTTCTGCTTTAAGATCTCTGCGTGGTTATTGGCTGATGTCATAGGCTTTTCCCTCAGTGATCCCAAGAATTCCCTATTTAGCCTGGCTTGTGGCTGCTGCCAGCTGGGTAACATTTTAAATTCAAAGGAATTTGCATTTTGCGATGTTTTGTTGCAGTAGAATGAAATGATCTCCGTCTGGCAGATTTGGATGGTTTAGCCCCTTCATGTGTTTGTACCCCTGACTCTTTCATCTAGCTAAGTTTAAGACTGGAATCTTTTAACCACTGCTCTCCTTTTATAATAAAATAAATCCCTCTCATCTCTAAACTTTCCAGTAGCTTCCACATGCCTCAGATGTCAAGGAAACTCTTTTCCTCTTACATCAGGAAATTGGCTATGGAACTGAAATACTGTCATCGAAATTTTCTCTATGAATGTGCACTAGCGAGTTCATGGAATAGAAAGAAGGAAATTCTTGTAGTTAAGAAATTCCCCTCTAATTGGGTGGGAAAAAATTCAAATGTGTCTATGGATTTGAATAATCAGCAGCTTTAAATGAAACTCAGACAAAACCAGAGGCGGTGGCACATGCTTGTACCTGGCACATGCTGGTACCAAAAAAAAAAAGCATGGTGTCCCAAGTTTATATTCCCATCACTCAGGAGGCAGAGGCAGGAGGATCTGTGAGAGTTTGAGACCAGCGAGACGAGTGTTAGCATTACCCCCATTTTATATGCAAGGAAAAAGTGCTAAGTGGTTAACTGGTATAACTAGTAAGTTACAGAACCCAGGCTGGAGCTTGTCAGTCCAACTCCAGAGCCAGACATTATTCAGGGCTCTTTACTGGCTCTGGTCTCTCCTGCAGTTTTGCAGAGACAGCATCGGTTCTGTTCCAGCTGCCCCGTGGCAGGACAGTCTGTAACTCTGCTGATAAGAGTGGAAATCAAGCCAGCAGTGGGGGCGCAGGCCTGAAATTCCAGTGTTTTGGGAGGCTGAGACAGGAGAATGGAAAGTTTCAGCCCAGTCTGGGCAACTTAGTAATTTAGTGAGAATTTAACTCAAAATTTTAAAAAAGGCTGGGGATATAGCTCAGTTCATAGGCCCTAGGTTTAATCCCCAATACTACCATCAAAAAAAAAAAAAAATCAATCCACAGGCATAATCCATGCTCTCCTGTACCAGCACTTATGGTAACAATAGATGGTATTTTATTTTCTTGTCTGTGTTACTTGTCATCTCTTAATTGACGCAGAGCTGGGTGTACATGAGATAATTATTAGGCTCACTTGAACCCTGCATAACTTTATATCTAAAAAGGATTATTATAACTGTTTCATATTAGTACAAACCGGCATGGAGCTGTGGTTACAATTATTCAATTAAACCATTGCAGAGTTTGTCAGTTACAGGTTTTTTTAATAGGGAACTTGAAGATTCTGCCTTTCTCAAAGGTGGCAATCATCTCTCATGTGTTTGTATTATTTTTTAATCTTTATTTTTTACTAGTACATGTGTGTCATACATACGGGTCATGGGGGAATTTGTACCTGTACATGATGTATCTTTTTTTTTTTTTTTTTTTGTCTTTTTGAGACAAGGTCTCCGTATGCAGTTCAGAGTTCAGGCTGGCCTTGAGCTCACTTTGTAGCCCAGGCTGGTCTTGAACTCAAAATGACCCTCCTGCCTCACCCCCCCACATGCCGGAGTCACAGGTATGTACCACCGTGCCGGGCTCATGATGTGTCTTAATTTTTTCCCCTCATTCCCCTCCTTTCAGCCCTTTCCCCTCCCCCTTACCAATTCATTTGTAAATTTAACACAGTTGCATATGTATGATTATTCTGCTTCCCTTTACATTTAAAATAAAACCCCTGACCACTTTCCTCTTTAACCTCATCTTAACATCTGTTAAGACAAAGTAAAATAAAAATCTAGACTATAACAGGTATGAGTGAAGATGCAGAAAACCTGGAAGCCTTGCACAGCCCTGGTAGGCGTGCAAGCAGTGCAAGGGGTGCAGAACCATGCTGTGTGGCGTTTTCTCAGATAACTGAGCACAGAGCTACCTTAGCTTCCAACAATTCCATTTTGAGTATATACCTAGCAGAATTTAAAACAGCGTGTCCAGAAGATATGTATTCACACATGGTCACAGCAGCATTATATGAAACAGCCAAATGGGGAAGCAGCTTCCGTGTCTACCGCTGAACGGATGGATGGATGGACGGATGGATGGATGGATGGATGGATGGATGGATGGATGGATGGTGCTCTCAGTGCCACAGCGCTCAGGCTTCAGAGATGATGAAATTCTGATACATGCTACAACCTGGGTGACGCTGAGCATATCGTGCTAACTGAAATGTCAGCTGTGAAAAAGATTCTGTACCACTTACTTACATGTGGCTCCCGGGATAGAGACGGAAAACAAAAGCGCAGTAAGGGTCTTGGGGAAGGGGGAGTTGGTTAATGGATTTTACAAGATGAAAGTCATTGTGGAGATTGGGTTATACAATAGTGTGAATGTGTTTAACGCTATTGAATGGAAATGTTAAAATATGTAAAATACCTGGGTGTGATGGGGCATGCCTGTAATCCCAACACTTAGGAGGCTGAGGCAGGAGGATCACTGTGAGTTTGAGGCCAGCCTGAACGGCATAGTGAGACCCGGTTTTAAAAAGACGACATTAAATAAATAAAATAAAGATATGTAAGATGGTATGTTTTGTGTTATTGTGCTTTACCCCATGTTTAAAAACCCATTTCCTACTTTGGTATACTGAAAAGACTTAGAAATGAGGGTCACCCAACTGCAATGAGCACCTCTGGTGTTGAAATCATGGTCTGTTGGAGATACCAACCCACACAAACCCAGTGCTTGGCAAATAATGGATTCCATTCTGAAATAGGAAGTGTGCAAGATAGATTGAGATTCGGGAGTGACAGATACAAAAAAAACAGGAAAAAAAAAAAAAAAAGAAAGTTGCTCCATTAATATTTGCTTACTATGAAAAAGCCACAGCAGTCTGCCTGGGGCAACCTTCCCACTGTCTGAGACGGGCCACACTGAGCATCAAAGAGGAAAAATGACTGTGATTTATTCAGGCACATTGAATTTATAAAAACTCGTGTGTTATTCTTTTTTAAAAAGCACGCGGAAAAAGTTACAGCCTACAAATAAACAGTAATTTTTAAGAAGCAAAATAAAGCAAAAGAATCCTCTTTGATCACCATGAAAATAGCCAGAGGACTAACTTTTTGCTGTGGAAACTTAATTAGAGGGAAGGATTTATGTAATTAACTGTGTATCCCAGCTTTCCAGGACAAATTGGCAAATCTCTAAGCAACTGTCCATGACTAAACAAAGCTCTTCTTTGCCCAAGAATTAAATCAGTCAGTGAAGAAAAATGATAAAAGTAGAAAATTACTATTTGGTGATCTCTATTGAGATCATTAATTCCTCTAAAACACACCCAGAGAAAGCTTGCTGGAAAGCTTCTCAGCAGAAGGGCTGGCCACGACCGCCCTACTCAGAGATCAATCTTAGCATCATTAAAACCCTTCCAACCAGACTCGGGATTCTTTTTTTCTCCCCCTGGGCTTCTTGACAGCCCCTGTGCAATGTTTGTGCAAAAAGAAATTGAATCAGAGTCGAGTCAAGCTTTTAGACCTTACTTTAAGTCAACAGGAGATGGGGTGGAGAAACATCTCAAATATGACAAAAAGAAAAATTCAGAAAAACCCAGAACTTGCAGAATTTGAGAAGACAACCACCCCTCCCTTTAAAAAAATATATATAACAAATAAAATCTTGAAAAGAAAACCTGAAGGAAAGAAAGCCAGAGGAGTCGAGTCCTAATTTGAATGAACCAAGCATGCCAACACATGTATGGATAACTGGGGAGATGTTTGAATATGAGTGGAGATTTAATTTTATTCAGCAGTAGTTCCTTCTTTTGCTTTCCTTGCAGTAGGATTATAAGTATGTAAGAAATTGTCCTGATCTTTTGAGAAATATTTGAGAGTAAAGTAGATTTGTTTTGAAATACAATGCTACATAAAAAGAAAACATGAAATAGGTAGAGCAAAGTAATTATTGCTTGGCAAGGGTTATAGCTGAGTGGCACAGTGCCTGCCCGGCAAGCACAAGGACCTGAGTTCTATTTCCAGTACCAAAATAATAATAATTGCTGAACTTGGGGGTGAATACATCATGGTTTATTATATGAGTCTCTACTTCTTTGTATATTTACAAATTTACAAAATATGGCCGGGCATGGTGGCGCATGCCCGTAATCCCAGAACTTGGGAGGCTGAAGCAAGAGGGTACCTATGAGTTTGAGACCAGCCTGGGCTACAAAGTGAGCTCAAGGCCAGCCTGAACTGCACATTTAGACCCTGTGTCAAAAAGACCACCCCCCCCAATTATGAAATATGAAGTTAAAATTATCAAGTAAAGTGCTACATTTTAAAAAGCTTACCAATTTATGGACCCAATGTTGCTATTTCAACAACTAAAATTCCTTTCCTATTCCTGGATTTCCTTCTAATCTTACTCTGACTTTACTCCTTAAGTAGATTTGTCCATTACTCTTTTTTATTTTTTGGTGCTGAGGATTGAACTCATGACTGCACACTTGCCAGGCAGGTGCTTATGCCACTGAGCTAAATCCCGGGCCCTTGTCCATTATTCTTAATATTTTCTATTGCTTTTCTTTGAAGGAGACAACAGATATTTGTTGCTGGCAAATATATTTACACACTAAAGTGTATTCACAACTTACTAGAAAACTTCGTCCACCAATGTTAAATCTCCACTTTTAATGAGTAGTTCTGAGTCTAGAGAGATACAAATGTTTTACAAGAGTCAGGCCTAATTTTTATACAATGGAATATTGCTCAGCTATAAAAAAGGATGATCTTGAGGCCTTCATAGGTAAATGGAGACAACTTGAGACTATCCTCATTAGTGAAATAAATAAGAATCATATTTATAAATATCATATTGGGTCTCTAGTATAAAAACTAATTAAGAACTACAAGTGTAATAAAACCAAAATGTATAATTGCTATTGTAAAAAAGAGAGGAAAAGAAAGTGCTCTAAGGAATATAACTGCATGTATGTTTGAGTGTATAAAATAGATGATCATATTGCTGAATCTTTGTTGGATCTTTGAGCAGAGCTGTTTGTAGTCTGACTGTTTGAATGTTTACTATGTACCCTTTAACTTTCTAACTTGAACAACTACATCCAGGATGACAGTACTGATTTCTTAGTGGGGCTTTTTCTCATTTTCCTTTTTCTTTCTTTCTTCTAGAATTCTGTATTGTTGCTACCCTTTTTTCTGTTTTGATTTTTTTTAATTTTCTTTAAATAAAATTTTAAAAATGTAAAAAAAAAAAAAAAAAGAGTCAGGCCTAGGTGGTACTGAAAACTTAATTCATAGAGAATGTGTGTGGACACCTAATATTGCAGAAAATGGAATTATTATCAGAATTATGTTGGTATATTATAACAGGATCAGGAAAAAAATGAATGAAAAATCCAGAAACAGTAATTCTGTGCATTAATAATTTACATAACCCTGAGACCGAGATGGGTGAGGAGTGATGGTGTGGAATCACTGTCAAATGTCACACATGTCTGTAGACCTCATTAATACAGGGTTCGCAGCCAGGGCTTTCCATAGCAGGCAGGGATGTGCATAAATCCATGTGCAGAATCATTCGACTTGACCCGAACTTCGTAGAACTCTCATTCATGCACCCTGGTACTGACTTTCAAACATCATTCTACGCTGTGCCTTTGGTAGGTCGTGTCAACTTTCTCCTCTACTTTACTTCCTGTTCCCCGCCCTTTCCCGCTCCTTCAACAGTATTAAAGCAGGGAAGGAGAGGGGGGAAACAGAAGCTGCTGCTTTCTTCTGACTTCTTAGACTTTCGTAGACCGTTTTGATCATTTGAGTAGGACCCCAAGGCCTCCCGTGATCACTTACTGGGTCTTTCTTGGCCCTGTGTTTTGCACAATGGCACAATTTTGTGTAAAAATCTTGCACTCTGGAGGCACATAAACCTAGAGCACTATCTTATTGTTCATTTGTGTGTCTGTCTGTCTGTCTTAGTGGAGACGGGGATGGAACCCAGGACTTACATACTCTTCGAGGCAAGTGACCCACCCCTGAGCTGCTGCCTGATCCCCCACCCTGATTTTTAACTCTCTCTGAGCCTTGATGTCTTGTCTTCATCTGTTACGTGGAGCTAGCAGTGACCTCTTTCTCAGGGTTCTCATGGGTTGAACATTAAATGAGACCATACATGGGAATAATAGAGGCAGACAATACAACTGAAACATACCTGCAATGAAAAGGGTAGTGTGGGAACTCCTCTCCTAGGAAACGTCTTGGGGTAACACAAGTTTGAGCACTTGGGGGCAGTAGCGCTGGCCTTGGCCAACCCCCAGGGCCTTGCTAGGCGCCCTTAATATTTAAGAAGTCTCCATCTCTTCTGCCATAGGGTTATGTGAATGGATCCAGTAGAGCCTTCTGTGAATGCTGGGAATAGCCCCAGTTGCTCAAAGCAGAAGGATTTGTTTAAGTCAGTGAGGGTTCAAAGAACCACAGAGGTCAAAAGGCAGGAGAATAAAAACTAGGAGACGGCTGAAAGGGAGGCCTGAGGGCCAGTCACTGATCATAGGCTTCAGATGCCAGCAGGCTTTTATAGAAAGCAGAGCCACTCAGCCAAGCGCAGCCAGCCGGGCTCTGAAAAATGTTCAGTGCCCACGGTGCCCTGGAGCCCCACACCCTACAGACCAAAACTGGGAGGAACAGGACTTGGAATTAGAGACCATGCCTCAGAGTAACAACAAGCTCAAAATAGGAGAGACCAGAGGAAAATAAGGGACAGCCCGCCTGTGTTGTAAAGGAAATTTGACTGCAAGGATCCTGAAGTCCCTGTTGGGCACCCGAAGTTTAACATTTACCAGCATTCTGCAAGTCGATTAGACACGGAAGCAGTAATTGGTATCCTTGCAAGGCGGGATCGGGATTTCTGCAGCGGTCAGGAGTTGCTGTGTGTAACCACAGCTCTGCACGGCCTCCGTGTCCTGCTTTGTCACTGAAAGATGAACTTGAATCAAGAGGCCAAGAACGGTATTTCCATGTGAGTGCTCTGTAGGGAAATGGGGGCAAGTACTCCAGCCACTGTGAAATCCATCAGGTGAGAGGTGAAACTTTAGGGCCAGCTGAACAGTGGCGACTGTGTGTCTATGTACACAGCAAACCAGATGCTAAATGCTTCCGTGGCCCTGGGGCCTGCAGACCCGCTCAGATAGCACCTAGTGCTGTCAAATCTAGTCAAAGATGGGAGGCAGGACCAGCTCTTCTGCTTCTCGGTAGAGGAAATTAGGATAAACTCAGATTCTGGTTAAGGAAAACAACTCTTTTTTTAATTATTTAAATTTTTTTTACCTGTAATCCCAGTACTCAGGAGGCTGAACCAGGAGGATCACTGCGAGTTCAAGGCCGGCCAGCGCTATATAGTGAAACTCTGCCTCAAAAACAAACAAAAAACATTTGTTTTTTGAGGCAAGGTCTCACCATGTAGTCCAGGCTAGCCTGAAACTCACAGCGATCCTCCTGACTCAGCCTCCCAAGTGTTGGGATCACAGGTGTGCACCATCATGCCTGGCTAATACACAGCTCTTATTAGACATTAGTCAATGAGGTTGTAGGACACTCATCTCTGAAGACCTTCACAAACAGGCTGTATTTCTACTTGTCACTAAATCATTTCTTTAATTCAGACTTTAGGCGGAGGAACATGCTAATTCATTTCTCCTCCTTCCTTAGCCTTTTTGATTTTCAGAATGACGAGTGTGCTTTTCCTTGGCTCACTACAGAGAAAGATAAGCTGGGTACAGGGGCGCACACCTGTCATCCCAGCATGTAGGTGACTTGAGGGAGGAGGATCACTGCTAGTTCAAGGCCAGCCTGGGCCATGTAGCCAGACCCTGTCATAAAAAATAATAAATAAATAAATAAATAAATAAATAAATGGAGAGAAAATTACTTTGCCTGCCACTAGGCCCTCAAAGCTGCAGGCAGTTTCCATCAGATGTTACAAGGAACATTAATGATATTATTGGCATAAGAGATTACCTATCTTTGAGGCCATGGGAATTCTGAATAGAAAGACTAATCTGACAGCCCTGCCAATCAAATTAGTGTCACCATCTGTAATACAATAAAAGTCTTGTAGCTGCTCCATCAGGATGTTAAAGATAGGTGGGAAGGAAATAGCTTTATTGCTAAGCCATCTTGATGAGGTGTTGATGTTTCTAGTGTCAGGTTGAATGTCTGCTCATATATATATATATATGTATATATGTGTATATATATATATATATATTTTTTTTTTTGGTACCAGGGATTGAACTCATGACCTCGTGCTTGCCAGCCAGGCACTTACGCTACTGAGCTAAATCCCCAGCCCCTTTTAAGTCTGTTTTTTTTTTCTCTCTTATATTTTGAAATTGAAACCAAATTCATTTTTCTCTGTTCTCTGAAAATCAAAATCTAATTGTGTGTGTGTGTGTGTGTGTGTGTTTACTCTGGGGACTGAAATCTAAATCTTATTAAGGTTTAAAGAAGATGCTATTGCCACTCTTTACAAGTAGATTTGTGCAATGGTTTTGAACTTGCTACATTGCCAGGGTAGAATTAAAAGAATTTTCAACTCCAAATTTCCTTATAAAATCTTTTACTGTGGGTGGTGTTTTCCTAGCAAACCATGACATGCGATTTCAAAGTGTTTCAGTTTATTAGTACACAGCGATTTCCAGCAACTTAAAAATCTGTTAGAACTCTTTCACGGATAGTACTTTGTGTTCACTTTGAAGGTGCAATCTTCAGTATCATCCTAGATCTTTTTCTCTTGAGAGGATTTGGATGGTGCAGCGTGTACCTGTCACCTTCTCTTCCCACCTGTGGACCATTGGAGGACCGAGTTATCCCCAATTGAGGCTGAAGCTAGGTGGGTGGGGAAAGAATACAGAAGTTATCTACAGGAGAGGAAATGGAAGTGACAGGTAAAACTCAAGGCAGAAGAAAACAGAAGAGGTCAGTCCAGAAGCCAAACAACCAGAAGGTGAAAACTAGTATTTCCCTGTGAAAGAATCAGGAAAAAAGGAATGAGCTCAAACGAGATCCACTGAGACTCAAGGTCTGTGGTTAGGGCTGCAGAACTGCCACAAGGGGACAGAGAGAGGGACCAGCTTCCGGTGAAAACTAAGTGAGGGCTGTGGTGGCTCATGCCTGTAATCTCAGTACCCAGGAGACTGAGGCAGGAGGATCACCACAAGTTTGAGGCAGTTTAGACTATATAGGGAGTTTAAGGACAGACTAGACTACACAGCTAGACCCTGTCTCAAAAAAACAAACACCAGCACAACAATGAAAAACCAAACAAAAAACAAAAACAAAAAAAATACACACACACACAAAGCAAAAATCACACACACACACACACACACACACACGTACCCCATATGAACAAGGTGAATTTGCTAATTTCTAATTTTTTTTTTTTTTTTGTAGTGCAGATCAAACCCAGGGGTACTGTCTGTGTGACTAGATGATAATCTTCGTATTTTTTAGTTTTGGACAGGGTCTCATTAAGTTGCCTAAACTGACACTGAATTTTTGATGCTCCTGCCTCAGCCTCCAAGTAGCTGGGATTGTAGGTGTGCCCTACTGCACTGGGGTCCAGTATGTTTTCAGTGATTTTCTTCTCTTCCTAAGAAGGGACACTAGAAATAAAACGTGTTGAGAATATGAAAAGGTTTGTTCTGAGAACCAGGAGAATATTGTTCTCCTGACTTTAAAATCAAAAGCGGCCTTTAGGATCATGGCATTTAATTTCCTTTTTAACATTTAATATACACAGAAGAAAACATTTATCTATAAAGATCACATATTCTGTTTTATTCTTCTTCAAACAAAAAAATGTATTTTGCCAGTCATTTGTATCATTATAATGTGAATGCTTTTACAATCTTGGTAGAACTTCTAGAACACACAAACTGCCTTAGTAACAGGTAAATTCTCTGATGATACAGGGACCTCCAGAAAGCAGATGAAAAACCTTAGAGACTCTGCTATTGTAAGTGTGTAAATTGCAAGTCATGAGATCATATTTCTTCTGACAGAACGTTAGAGACATGGTATGATCTAATTTCTTTAGAAAAAAGAGCAAATATAAATAAATTGAGTTTTCATTTCCAAGAATGTTGGCGGGGCCGGGGGTACAGGGAATGAACCCGGGGCCTTAACACTGAGATGCTTCCCCGGCGTTTTAAAAATTGCTATTATTTTAAATGTTGACGCAGGGTCTTGGTAAACTGCTAAATGTCTCCCACAGGGCTCACACTTGTCCTTTAACCCGGACGTTATCCGATGCTTTTCTTTTTTCCTGTATTACATCATTAAATCACTATAATCATTTTATAAAAAGATTTCGACCCAGATCTGCAACTGAAAGCTCATACCCTGTGGTATGAGCTTTCTTCTTCTTGTGTGTGTTTTCTGCTTGTTTCCTTTTATTCTGTTAAGGGGACCAACACCCAGCGGTGAAAGCTCCTCCTTATCCACTGACCTCCTTGACAGCTGGGTCATCCTTTTCTCTCTAGGCTTTACCTGCTGCCCCTTACCTGGTCCCAGCTGCCTTGGAGGCTGGAGTTTTCCTTCTTCCCGCTCTGAGTCCTGCATCACCCCTTGAGCGGTGACCCTGCGACCTCTGTACCTTCCACCCCGTAGAGCTGATACTCAGCTCAGCTTGTGCAAAGGACCAACTCCGCGCCACTTTTCATCTTTTTAGAAGTACACAATGGGTCAGCAACGCATTGATCTTTTTTCTTCTCACAAAATTGATCAGTTCAGGCTTATTTGACTCACATTTTTTGTCTCTACTGGGTTATTTCTTTTTTTAAATTAAATTTAATTTAATTTAAAAAATTTTTAAATTTCTTTTTTATTTTAAAGGGAATTAAAAAATACAGAATTTCACTTAGGTTTTTTTTAAAACTTTTTCTTTCTTGCTTGCTTTCTTTCTTTTTTGTACCAGGAATTGAACTCAGGACCTTGTGCTTGCCAGGCAGGTGTTTATGCCACCGAGCTATATCTCTAGCTATATCTATTCTCTACAATACAGAATTTCAAAACAAGATGATAGAAAATTAACAATGGTTAATATATTGTATATTGTCTTCAAAGTAGTTGCTGAGGTTACCAGATATAGGCATGCAAATATATATATATATATATATATATATATATATATATATATTCCCTCTTCCTTGTTTTCTCCTTTCCTGGACCAGGTTATTTCTGCGTGAGACTTCATCTGGAATATTTTTCAGATACTTCATACCCAGCAGAGATATTATGTTCCCTGTGCTTTGGAGCCCCTCAAGTCACAGCTGAAAGAGTAAAACTGTTTAGGCCAGGATTTGCCTTTATCTGATTAAATAACGTCTGAAAAGTTCGTATTTGTTTCTTGTGCTGGGGATGAAGAGCTGTTAACACTTGATACTGGTTATAGTTTAACATGAGCTCAATTGTCTTTTTCTGTTGCTGTTGTACCAGGAATCGGACTCAGGACCTTGTGCTTCCCAGGCAGGCACTTGTGCTGCTGGGCTGTGTGCCCAGCCCCAGGAGCTTAGCTTTGATAGGGATTCTTTTTTTTTTCTTTTAAAGCAGGGTCTCACTCTGAAGTTCAGGCTGGTCTTCAGCTCACTTTGTAGCCAAGGCTGGTCTTGAACTTGCACTGATCCTCCTGCCTCAGCCTCTCGAGTGCTGGGATTCCAGGCGTGAGCCACCACGCCCGGCTTTGTAGCATGGATTCTAGAAGCATCTGTTCTGAATGCCAGACACGCCTTGGATGCCGGACCCAAGGGCCATTCTCACCCTTCCACTCAGGGTGAGAGTCACCAGATACAGCTCAGCCTCTCACCTTGCTTCTGTTGCTGCTGCTACCTCTGCGACTTGCGCCAGAGCCTGTGAGAGTTCATGAGCAGAGGATGCCTCCTGGCCCTGTGTGCCTGACGGTCTGGGAGACTTTGAGTGAGTCCCAAAGGGTGGGAACAAGCATCTCCACGTGTTGGCAGCACGTTCTGGCTGACCTGTCACTGTGCAGGCTGCGAGAATCATCCTGACGGCATCATCGGGACACGGGACCCTGGCTCCACTGCCTTTGGCTGAAGGCAGGTAGTTCCTTCTATGGGCTAACAGCAGTGTTAATCAACAGGGCACTTGAGCCATGTTGTCCAATTTAATGACTGACAGTGACAGGGAGAGTTACAGTTGAAGTCCTGACCACGTACACTCCTGCCCGCTTTGACCTGGCCACCCTCGTGCGTAGGCTGCTTCTTTCTAGTAACGGTCCAGGGTCATTCACACGGGTGCAAAGCAGAGCAGCAGGCTGGGAGCCCAGAACTGGGCAGCCTGGGCCAGCCTCGCCTCTCAGCCCTCCCAATGCATGGCAGAGCACTCCAGCTGTGACTTCTGCATCGGCGCACTCGCCTGAGACGCCTGAGCTCAGCTCCCAGCACCAACAGACAATACTGACACAGTGACACAAGTACCACGGAGAATGCTGGGATGGGTCTCCCAGCACATAGACTAGCTCACCAAAGTAGGGTAGGGCAGGGACAAAATGAACCCGGATGAGATTCAACTCTGAGTACCTGAGGGGTCCACATCCCTCCTCCACCTCTGCCCACCGTTCTACCCACGCTTCTGGCATAGGCCTCCTAAGTGGCTCCTAACTCTTCAGGGGTCGCAATATCCCAGGCTCGTCATGCGCTCAAGTCTATCCACATCTTGGGCTGGTAGTTAACAGTCCTTAATGAAGTCAGAACAGAAATTCACGGTTGCATTTAAGAATACCCATCGCAGTTTAACGTTGCTAAAATGACTTTATTGTACCTTGCAAAAGAAGCAGTCTATAACATTTTGGAAATAACAAAGAAGGAAAGAAAGAAGGGAGGGAGGTAAAAAAAAAAAAACCCATCTTCTGTCCTTGACACCCCCAGAAATGCCATCGGATGAGCTCATTAGTTAAAGAGAGAATCAGAACAGCACTCTGGTGACCACTTCTCATCATTCCGGAGGGCTTTAGGAACTCAAACTTCAGAGTGTGGGTTGGTGAGCTAAGACGGGAAAACAAACTTCAAGAACTTGAGGCGCTGAAGGGGAGGATTCACAGCAAAGCCAAGTCCTGGCTCCTGTACACTCACCCTCGCCGTCCTCTTTGGCACTTTCATTAGCGCGAATCGGGAGCTGCTGGACAGGAACCGTGCCCTGGGTTTGACCCAGAGTCCCCTGTAGTCCAGCACAAGTCAGCAAGACAGGTGCTACTGACTGCAATAGCACCTGTTCTGGGGCACAATTATAATGTAAGGACGTATTTATAAAATGGCAAATTTATAGGTATTTCATGATCAGTGAGAGGTCCCAGACCAAGTTTCTGTTCTGCCATTTCTGCTAAATTCAACTGACCATGACGGCATCTGAAGCCCAGCTGCTCACCTCTGATGAGCACTGAGGATAATTATCTGGACCTTAAGGTACCCGAGCTAATTCAAGGACACCTTTAACCACGCTCAGCCTGTACGGGCCCCTCCTCTTGTTCCTGCAATGTTTCTATATATTATGATAAACAATCCCTTTGTTTCAACATATCTGTTCATGTCTAGCCTGTCTGTCACTGTATGACTCAATGTGTGTAAACCATTATGCAATGTTTTATCACCCGCTTCGTCTCTCCCACTTATAAATTCTATATAAACTAAACTCTTCCTAAACTCAGCGCTGTCACCTTTGTGGAATTACCCTGCAACAGTCCAGCAGCGGAAAGATTAAATGCTGCCTTCTTATCTCTTAGGTGCAAAGAGTCTTCCTTACCAGTTCGAAGGAGTTTTTGTCTGTTACACTTTGCAAGAGTGAAACAAATATAATTCATTTTTCCTATTTGCTAAGATGCCACATCTTTATTTAGCTATTCTACTTGGTTAAAATGCTACTGTTTTAGATATTAAAATATGAAGACCAATCAGGCAGGGTGGCACATGCCTATAATCCCAGTCCACCTTGACAAACTTTAACAAGACCTTGCCTCAAAATGACAAATAGGGGCTGGTGATTTAGCTCAATGGTGTTAGCCCCTGCCTGGCAAGTGCAAGGTTCTGACTTTGATCCCTGGAATATCCCCCCACAACCCCTCTGCAAAAAAAAAGAAAGAAAGAAAGAATAAGGGCTGGAGACGTAGCTCAGTGCCAGGGCACCGTACGTTCAATCCAAACCAAGCCAAAACAAAACGTTAAAACAGACCAACTCCATAAATGTAAGAAACTCATGTATCAGGAGAAGGAAAGCCTCATTTATGTGTTTTATAAATTAAAAAGCTATTCCTGTTGTCTATTCTAAGAATTTAAATTACAGAAGACAAGAACCCAGAACAGCACATACTAGGTACTTCAAAAATATCTATTAATGAATGCATTTTATTAGGTAACACGGTCACAGAAATTCAGTTTCCTCAACGCTCTATTTAAAGTTTTTTTTTTTTTCCTTTTAGAGACAGGGTCTCACTCTACAGTTCGGGTGGCCTTGAACTCACTTTGCAGCCCAGCCTGGCCTCCAACTTGCAGGAATCCTCCTGCCTCAGCCTCTGGACTGCTGGGTACAGCATGCACCACCACGCCCAGCTCTATATTTAAGGGTGTTTAAGGTTGCCTTTTAAAAAGATGCATTAAAAAAAAAAAGCACCTCACTGAGGCAGGGGTTGTGGCCCGTTGATGGAGCACTTGCCTGGCATGTGCCAGGCCCTGGAACCCCCCCCCCCCGCACCTCTAAAAGGACAAAAAGGGGGAGGGGCTTCAGCACGAATGGAAGCAAAGCAAGCAAGAGCGATCAGCGGTCTGGTTTCCACCCTGCAGGTCGCCCCGCAGCCCTGGCCGGGTGGGAAGGGCCGGGCGCGGCCCGCTCCTCCCTGCCTCTGGGCAGGGCCTGCCAGGCTGAGTCAGGGAGGCCTCCCGGTGACTCAGCCCCGTCTGCACCGCCTGCCCCGGGCGGCGCTGGGCGGGAAGGAGGAACGCGTGGCCGGCGGGCAGGGCCGGGACGCGGGGCTGCGGGGCGGAGCCTCCCCGGCCTTTTCCGCGCGTCCCCGGTTCCAAGATGGGGAGCCACTGCCTCCTCCTGGACCACCCGCCGGCTCAGGGCTCCCAGGCTGGGTCTCTGTGTGGCTCCCGGGGAACCGGCTGGGCCTGGAGGACGCTGATCCCCGGGGCGGAGCCCCGGGCGGCCGGTTTGCTGGCCATCTGGCCACATGTCCCCCAGGTCCCTGGTCCCCTAAAACTGTGCAGATACTGCCCCACCCCACCCCCGCCATCCTAGTGCCTTGGAGCCAAGAAAGGAATTTATTCAAGATAGTAGATTACAAAATAGCCAGAGTCTTACGATTTTACATTCATAAAAATAAAATATTTAGTCCTGCGTGGTGACGCACACCTGTAATCCCAGCACTCTGGGGGCTGAGGCAGGAGGGTCGCTGTAAACCAAACCAAACCCAAAATGTTTCCATCTTTGGTGTTTTAACCAAGTGCGCCGGGAAAATACCACAGAACTCTTTGAATTGCCATTCATAAGGATGAAATTTTCTGCTGAATAATTCCAAGCTGAACCGAAGTCTCCGACAGTAACCAGCGCCCTGGCCTCTCCACCTCGCGGGTCCACAGCTCTGGGCTCTGGGCAGCTCCTGGGGGTGGGCAGCCCTCCCCACCTGTGTGAGGGCCTGAGACCGCATCAGGAAATAGAACTGGTAAAATCGTATTTTCGGGGTGGGTCCATTAGTTCTTTATGACACCAGTGACAAGGTCAAAGATGGGAACATGCGTTAATTATTGCTTCAAAAATATCCAAAAATAATGCTTATTTTCTAAGAGGCAAAGAGCCTGGAACAGAAGGCAGGAAGAGGTGCTGGGAAAGACCCAGTGTGGGCTTCTCTCAGCACCTCTGAGATTTCCGAGCTCCCCAAGGGCCTGAGCCTCTGTTTTCTAGAACAGGGCCTGGTGCTATTTTAATAAATGCCTGAGAAATAGGACACACACGGATGAGTGACACTGTTCTAGTAGCCCAAAGCTCCCTGTCCACGGGGATACTTCAGGGGCTTATGAATTTGGTTCACATCGGCAGCCTGGGTTTTTACAGGGTCCAGCAGGTTTGGTGAAATGAGCTGTGATAAACTGGCCCAGGGTCCTTCCTGGTGGGGCAGAGGAGTGAGGTGTGTACTAGAAACCCAGCATCTCCTGAAGAATCCTTTGCTGATGACATATGAGCAAACACAAGGTCATCTTTAACTGTAAATGATTATACTTACTTCAGGAAGAGAAATTACTCATGGCTGTAGGTTGATGGACATTTGACAGTTTTAGTACAAAACACTGAATGACGTATGATACAGACAAACTAAATCACCTTCAGTGTTCAAGACAGAACCTCTTATAAGTCTATGATGCTTCCATACAAATGTGTTCAGTTAAAAGCATGTTTGCCCAAACTATTTATTACATTAGAGCATCTTAATCTGCATATGTTAAGTCAAAAGATGAGGAAGCCAGGTGCGGTGGTGCCCTCCTGTAGACCCAGCACTTGGGAGGCTGAGGCAGGAGGATCCACGTGAGTTCAGAGCCAGCCTGGGCTACATAGCAAGGCCGTGTCCAAAAAAAAAAAAAAAAGGGAGTAGAAATCCGATGTCCTCCCAGCCATTTCCTTTCTCTCTTGAAACGCAGTCACCTGTGTGCTCCGGGGAGACAGCAGCCAAGTCTGCTCTGGGAAGTGAGTCATCAGCGCTGCACATGCATTTCCTGGGTTAGTGATAGGCTGGGGTTGGGCTTTGTGATTCATTTTGGGCCAGTGAGCTGGACAGAGCAGGGAGGCTTCCGGGAAAGTTTCCCTCTACCTTTAAAACACACACAGGAAAGAAAGGTCCTGCCTCTCTGTTACACATTATGAAGTGAGTCTGCATGGCTGCCTTGGGTGTCTCAGGTCACAGAGTTCACCTTGCAGCTGGACCTGGGACTCAACTGTCAGGACAGGGAAATGAAGGAAGACAGAAAGATTCGGGGGTTGGTCTTCCCTCTGCGGGTCCATCAGCGCTGGGGTCACCGGCTGGCTCTGGGTCAGTGGTCCAAGACAATTCGCCAAATGCCCATCTCCTGGAAGGAAATTGCCCTGATGGGCAGTTTGCTGGATTTACTCACTGACTTTAGCTAGACCAGTTGATGGTTTCTCATTTTGTCTTTATAACAGCACTAAAGGCTTAGTAACACCGTCTCCATCCTGGTTCTTGTATGAACTGGAAATTGACTATTGATGAGTTGTCCAGATAAGGAAGTTAGGTTATCTCTGACCTTCTTATTAAGTGAGCTAATTGTTTCTTACATTTAAAACAATGAGTTCTGGTTGCTTCTTGCTTATAACTTGAAAACTTGGAGCATACTAATAAGGTACATGCAGGACAGGAGAGAAACAAGGAGGGAGAGGAGAGGGAGAGAGAGAGAAAAGAGACAGACAGAGCTGGGGAATGAGCTCTGATTTGTAGAAGCCTAAACTCGGTTGACTTTTGCTCTTATTATAATCTATCTATTTTTCTATATTTTCCGAATTTTCTATAACAAACATATATGGTTATAAATCACGTGAAAAGGAAATCTTAAAAACTAGATAAAGGTAGGGTAAATACCTAAGTGCTAATCTCAGAGGCTGTGAGACATCTGGGTACCTGCTCTGAGGGGTGCAGTGGGTGGGAGGAAGGCTCCCCGGAAGAAGGGGCCTGACCGATTCTAGAATGGTGAGCATGCGGAGGGTGGAGGGGGAGAGTGGGGAGCTGGCTCCCTCCACCCACCGCTCCTGACATGATTGAGGATGGCAGAAGAGCCTCCTTTTCCAATTTTTTTGTCTCTTCCGTGCCTGGCGCTTTGCAAATAGGTAACCTCCTTTTAGCCTCGTGGGAATCTCAAAAGGGTAGGTTGGCTCCATTTTGCAGAGGGCTGACCTGGAACTCAGAATTGCAAGATACCAAGACCATGATTTTAACGTGGATCTGACATTGCCTGTGTACAGCTGCCGGGGAATGAGAATCATGGAAGGTTAGAGGGAAAGAGACCAGTCGGTCTTGTGACTGTGACAGAAATGAAAAGCAAAGTGCCTCAATCTGTGAAAGCGGGAATGTACTGTAGTCGGTGGCATCCCGGAAGGAGCCGGGTAGACCCAGACAGGAGCAGACCAGGCTGACGGGGCCTGGGCTGAGGGGTGGGGCCTGTGCAGGAGGCATTGACACCTTTTTTTTTTCCTAGGGACACAGTGTCCCAAGACTGCAAAGAGACCGCGCGGAATCTGTCTGTCTGATGCTGCTGCCCATCTCTTGAGCTCTGCCTCAAAGACTGAAGTCCAAAAGGAGCGACTTTTCAGAGTAAAGGGTAATTAGGGTCAATTTGATCCAAAAATGCATGCAAAGCTTTGTGGAAAGGATCAGCATCAAGCTATTATTCTCTTGTTTGCATATTGTTATTTGCCTTTAAAAAAAATTCAATGTTGCCCAATAAATCTGGACATAGCAAATAATTTGTTATTCCCACAGACAGAGGAACTTAGCTCACATTTCCTGTCATCTAGCAGCCAAGAACACTGACCACAGGGTGACCTTTAAAATGTAAGGCTTTCATTAGCATTAACCTAAATGCTTGTCTTCCGGTTGGGGGTAGAATATTTATATCTCAAAATCTTCCAGTTGTACCATGTTAGCAAGAAGGGGGAACTTCTAATTTTCTCCTTGTTCTATTTAGTTCCCAGATAGGGAGTTGGTACATTTCTTGTGCAAAGGACCAAATGATTAGTACTCTTGCACTTTTTTTTTTTTGGTACGGTGGATTGAACTCAGGACCTCACGCTTGCCAGGCAGGCACTCATGCCATTGAACTAAATCCCTGGCCCAAATGGTTAGTATTTTTGGCTTAGTAAACTCAGCTGTCTTGAAAAACCAAAACCAAAAATAAATAAGTAAACAAACAAACAAATAAATAAAACCAGTCTAAAATAGGTATCATTCTGTTACCTTTTTTTTTTTTTTTTTTTGGTACCGGGGCTCAAACTTAGGACCTCACACTTGCCAGGCAGGTGCTTATGCTGCTGAGCTAAATCCCCAGCCCATTCTGTCACTTTTGAAAGAAGAATAATCTTAATAAGCCGTGCACATTTTAAAAAGCTAACATTAATGCAATTATTTCAATAGAAAAACATTGTACGTTTTAAAGCCCTTCTTAGTTTTAAAGGTACAGTTTAAGAAATGAACAGTGCAAACCAAACTATGAGTGAATGGAGCTACCATCAATCTCAGGGCTGATAAGTTTCATTTTCCTACTGAGGAGGGAAATAGGTGACATAATAGCACAGCCACTCTTTTAGGTGTCTAGCTTTTCCTGCCCAATGGCAGTTGTGGAACTGAAAACCTGCCTATAGGTTGTACCTAATTTTTCTTTGTATTTTCCTGATTAATAATTTATTTCTATACCTTTTTGAAATTCGGGCTTATATAACATTTTGCCATTTGGATCAGCACAAAATACGTGAACCACCTAATTTAAACTGGAGAAGGACACAGCTGCAGTGAGAGCTGTCACCAACCATGCCCTTCTGTCATGGCTAAAACATTCTCAAAATGCCAAGCTGCGGGAGGGGAGTAACTTGGTCTGAGTATTTGCCAAGCTTGCGTGAGGTGGTGGCTCAATTCCCAGCACCACAAAACAACGAAAACTAGGACAGCTTCCCTCACTTGACATAATGACAGAAACGAGGTGTGCTAGGCATTGTTGTCTTTACTTTCAAATATTAAAGTGGCTTGAGCTTCCCCAAGTCACACATCCAGTAACCAGTCGTTTTGGGACAGCAGGTAACCAAACTGTCTCCCCTGAGATAGAGATCAATTGATGATCTTGTTACAGACTGAAAAATGTTATGAATAAAATACTTTCAGTTTGTAGATGCAGCTCAGAACTGTTTTCTTATGAGCCTAGTGGAGAAAAATGTGCAGAAGAAGAGGTAGACATACAGGTTTTTGACAGCAATGGTGGCATATTCCTCTAATCCCAGCACTTTGGGAGGCTGAGGCAAGAATATCACAAGTTTTAGCATTGGGAAACTTTGTGACTCAGAAGACCTTGTCTCAGAAACTAAAAGAAAGGTGATGGAGTGTGAGGGGTGCAGGTTGAGGATGTCGCTCAGTACCTCAGTGTTCCTCCTGCCTTAGTCTCTCCACAGTACAGAGGTACCTCAGTACCTCAGTACCTCTGTATTATATACTGTGTAATATAAAATATTAAAAAACGAATGTTTTGCTCACCTGTAAGTTACCTCAGTACCTCTGTACTGTGGTTTGTGTCTGGGTGTCCCCCCAAAGCCTCATGCAGTCATGGAGGCAGCTGAGTCTGACTTTGTGATTGGTCCATTGTCTAGTTCTGGGATTGGTGGTGTGAGTGCTGCACTGCCCGGGAGTGGGGAGCCGGCCTACAGTATAAGGGAGGGAAGTGGGCATGCTTTCCCGTTTTGCACTTTTCTTGTTGTCACTTGAGGTCGCCATGAACAGCTGCCCCTCATCCACACCACCCTGCCTTGGAGTCAGCTCCGTATGGATTGAAACCTCCAAAAATTTCAAGCTAAATAAACCTTTCCTTCTTTCATTTTGGGTGCTGAGTATTATGTCTCAACAACAAGAAAAAGTAACCAAGACAGTACAAAAAAAAAAAAAAGTATACAAAAATGAAACACACACAAATGCAAATGAAAGATTTTCACCCTGTATTCTGTGGAATTTTTTGAAGACCTAATTTCACTATACAGTTCAGGCTGACCTTGAACTCACTGTATATCCCAAGTTGGCCTTAATCTTCCTGCTTCAGCCTCCTGAGTGCTGGAATGACAGGAGTGTGCCCCCGGCACTTCAATCAAGTCTTTCTGCATGTGACCCAAAATCAGTATCTCCAAGCTTTATGTATTTATTTATTTTTGTTTGTTTTGCTTTTTGAGACAGTCTCAATATGTAGCCCACACTGGCTTTGAACTCAGTGTTCCTCCTGCCTTAGTCTCTCCAGTGCTGGAATCACAGGTGTGTGCTACCATACCTTGCATGCCATGGTTTTGCAATAATTCAAAAATATAGTACATGCTTAATAAACATTAGCTAATTGAATGAGTGAGTGAACGAATGAATGGCTTTGGATTTAAGTTCCTAAAAGAAAAGAAGCATAGACTTCAGGGCTGAGTGTCCTGTGGGCAGTGTGGCCAGATCTGCCTCCTACTCCGGAAGTCAGGCCTTCATCTACTGCCCTTCTACACACCTCCTTTCACTTTATGAGGGTTTTTTTTTTTTTTTTGGTGGCAAAATATAAAATATTAAAAAACGAGTGTTTTGCTCACCCGTAAGTTACAGTTAGGTGCTATCAAATCCATTCTCTCTGAGAATTCTCCCAGCATTTCTGGAGCCTGTCCTCTTCCCATTGGAAAACTTGTGCTCATGAAGTAATAGCTCTGCCTTTCCTGTTCCTGGTTTCTGGCAAACGCCATTCTGTCTCTCTGACCCGGGTTGCTCTGTGTACTTTACACGGGAGGAATCACACGTGTCTGTCCTTCTGTGTCAGTTATTTCACGTAGCGTAATGTCTTCAAAATTCACCTGCCTTGTACTCTGTCAGTTTCCTCTCTTTTAAAGGCAGGATAAGATGCCACACTATGCCACTGTGTTCATTCCCCACACTTCATTTCTCCATTTCTCCATCGTTGGAACTGTGGGTTGTGAGTGACAAAGCAATGCAAACAGGTATGCAAATATCTGAATATATATGGCAATTTAAGACTGTAAAATAAAATAAAAAAAACATTCAGAGAAACAGCAGAAATGAATGTTCTTAGATCAAGAATGTCATCATACATTTACCTATGACATTACTTTGTTTCTCCAAGATAGATGGAAGCCTTTCAATCCTGGATGAGCATAGGGCTCTTTTCCATGGCCTCCCTGACTCACCTGCCGCTCTGCCTTGAGCTTCCAGGTCCCTCAGATCACCTGGCTCCTCCACACCAAAAGGGACAGTAATGGTAGCTGGACACCACACCCTGGCCAGCGTTCCTCGCTGCAGAAGGATCGGGTTCCTACAGTGGCAGGCGTAGCTGGTCAGACCCCCGCGGCCTCCTGGAATTTAATTCCCACAGGTTGTGCAGCCAGCACAGTTTAGGCTCCTGCCACATGCACATGCCAGCTGTGGTGGCTGGTTTGGAGGATCATTCAGTGTTACCTGTGGACTGTGTTCAACTGGCTCTCCTCCCTAATTCCTGGGGCTTTGGTTTTTCTCGGTTTCCAGCTTGAGTATGCATTTTCTCCAAGACAATTTTTATTTTGGTATTTGGAATTGAACTCAGGCCTTTGTGCCACTTAGCTATATCCCTGGCCTCAAGATAATTTTTTGAGATTGTATTTTTTTGGTATCAGGACTCAAACTCAGCACTTCACTCTTGCCAGGCAGGCACTGTGCAGCTGAGATCTATTCCTGGCCCTTGAGATTCTATTTTTGTAAAGCAATTTTAAGTTTACAGCAAAGGTAGATAGAAAATACAAAATGTTCCCATGCAGTGGTATCGCATGCTGTAGTTTCACTGTCCATCCAGGTCTTCTGTACTGTCTATGCATCTCCTTTCTCCCATTCCTGGAAATCATGTGTTTTAAAATTTCTTCATCCTTCTGTCATTTCTGGAATGTCGCATAATTGGAAGCACATAGTATACAGCCGTTTCTCTATTTTAATTGCTTTCACTTAACAATACGAGCTCGGGACTGGAAATGGAGCTCAGGAGTAGAGAATTCACCTAACATGTACAAGGTCCTGGATTAGTTTCCCAGCACTGCAGAAAATAAAAACAAAAAATACGTATACATTTAAGCTCCCTTGAGGTCCTTTTTGTGGCCTAATTGTTCATTTGTGTGTGTCGTTTGTCTGTGTATGCATGTGCATAGCTACGTTTTAAATTATTTGGGTGAATACTAAGCAATGTAACGGCTGGATAGGTCATATGAGTATATTTAGTATTGTAAAAACTACCATGCTATCTTCTAAAGCTGCTCTACCTTGCTGCATCTCTACTAGCAATGAGTGAAGTTCACATCCTGGTGAGCATTTGGTGTTGTTTTTAGATTTTGATCACTTTAACAGGTGTACAGTGGTATCTCATTTTAATGTCTCCTAATGACATATGATGATGAATATCCTTCAATATGCTATTTTCTATATATCTTCTTTGGGGAGGGTTCTGTTCAGCTCTTTTGGTCATTTTATAAACTCAATTGTTTGTTTCCTTACTGTCAAATGTTATGGTTTAGACCTAAAAAGTTCCCCCAAAGTCTCGTGTGTTCAGAGGTGAGGCTTTTGGAAGGCAGTTGGATCACAGAGGTCCTGTACCCATTAGGGGATGAATCCAGTGATGAGTTCATAGCTGAATGTGCTGTGAGGAGGAGAGTTCTAGTCAGAAAGTTCAGGCCACCGGAAGTGCCAGGAAGGCTGCAGGGGTAACCCCAGCCCCTCCCTTCCTAGTCCTGCTTCTTTGCCTCCTCTAGGTTGAGCAGCTTTCCTCATTTATGCCGGTTTGCCATGCCATTTCTATGTTACTGCCAACCGACCAAGCACAGATTGAACTCCCTGAAACCATGAGCCAAATCAGCTTCTCCTTTAAGTTTCAAGCATGTGGTATTTTGTCCCAGTGATGGGAAGGCTCACTAACACACTGAGATTTAATATTTTGTTGTGTAAAAAGCAGGGCATGGGGGTATGTGCCAGTAATCCCAGCACAGGAGAGGTTTAGGCAGGAGGAGTGGCATGAATTAGAGGGCAGCCTGGGCTACATAGCAAGACCTTGTCTCAACAACAACAACAACACAACAAAGTATGCCAAATGCTGCTGCCATGTGCCATTCAGTGGAAAGGCAGGTGTTATGGTTTGTACCTAGATGTCCCCCCAAAGACTCATGTGGTCATAGGTTGGGCTTTTGCAGAGGTGGCTGGACCCAGTGTGATACTGGGATGGATTCATGCCACTCTAGGCTCAAGGGCACTAGGGTTAAGGGTGTGAGTACTACCTGCCCTAAGTGCTCCCCATAGGATTTAAGGCACAGAAAGAGCTGAAACTGTCTGTTATTGCTTTGCTAACTTCTGTCTGTCATCAACTGTTTCTCCTCTGTGATGCCTTCTTGCCTTGGAGTCAGCTGATTATGGACTAAAACCTCTACAAACTGTGAGATAATAATTTCCTTCTTTAATTTTGGATGTCAGGTATTTTGTCTTAGCAATGAAAGAAGTAACTAAGACTGCAGGGATCATCAATATGAAAAATGGTTTCACAATCCTTAGTGTGTGACAAATTTCATCTTCTGTATAGTCAGTTGGTCATGAGCTATGGCTGAAATGAGATGTTTTCTTTTCTTTTTTTCTTTTTCCTTTACAGCATCTTTTACAGGGTATCCTACATCAATTTTATTCTGGAAACTAGTTTTTCTTCTGTGACCTGGGACTTTGTTCTGGACCAGGATATGTCACCAAAGCTATTTTGTCTTAAAATTCCCTTCAAGAGAACCTTTTTAAATTTTTTATTTTATTTTTTTCCAAATCCATTTTATTTCAAGGATAAAAA
>PVLA01013787.1:0-34632 GCA_004027455.1 Hydrochoerus hydrochaeris | reverse complement strand
TGTTCTTTGTCATGGAAGTATCTTGTTTCTCCATTAAATTTGAATGAAAGTTTTGCTGGGTACATCAGTCTGGGTTGAAGGTTGTTTTCTTTCAAGGCTTGAAATACCTCACTCCAAGCTCTTCCTTACTTGAGGGTTTCTGCTAAAAAGTTTGCCGTGATCTAATGGGCTTTCCTTGATAGGTGAGTTGTGTCTTTTCTCTGAAAGCTTTTAGTGTTCTGTTTTTATGCTGTATGTCTGAGATCTTAATTATTATGTGTCTGGGTGTGGAGTTATGTTGATTGTGACTATTTGGTGTTCTATATGCCTCACTTATCTGCATATCAGGTTCTTTCCCTGTGTTTGGGAAATTTTCTGCTATTATTTGTACAAATACTTTATGTATGTCATTTGCCTGCACTCCTGTATGTTCGCTAATGCCCATTATTCTTATATTGTTGCTCTTGGCATCATCGTGAAGCTTCTGGATTGTCATTTCATGCTGCTTTGTTATTTTTAAAATTTTTATCCTTTCCTGGTCACTAACTGTGATCCTGCCCTCAAGGTCCCAAAATCCTATCCTCAGCTTCCTTTAGGCAGTTTTGCACACTTTCAATAGAATGTTTTGTTTCTTGGATGTCTCTTTGAGTTTGTTTCATGAATTCTGCTTGTTTTCTGTAGTGTTCATTCAAAGTTTCAATCAGTTTCCCATGCTCCTGTACTTTTTTCTCTAGTTCTTCTTTAGCTGCATTCAACTCCTTTACTAAATTTGTTATTTCTATCTTTACATGGAAGAGTACTTCTAATTTGATTTCCTCTATAGCCTGATGGAGTTTTTTTTTTTATTTCACTCACTATCTTTTCAGAGATTCCTGGTGTGTTACTTTTGGCTCCCTCTATTTCAATGTCTCCTATACTTGCTTCTGGTGAACTATATGTTTGAGACTGCATTTTGCTTTTTCGTTGTGTCATTTTCACTCTGCCTGATGTTTTCTATGTGTAGGAGGGGATCACACACACTCTTTTCAGACACACCAAAGTCTTACAGTTAGTTGGAGGGGATTTTACTACTGGCCCTATTGATCCCTTGAACACCTCTATTTTAGGGTATACTCACAACATTGATGCGGTTAATCTGCTGTAGTACAAGGTTTGCCACCTGGGAGCAAAGTTCCAAAATTTTTCACACTAACTGGAGCCTGCTGAGGTCTTCTGATGTTCCATGTGGGAGGGCAGGCCCAGCTGAAGCAGTCCAGGGCAGTTTTCAGTCTTGGGCTCCTCAATGTTCCTGGTGGCAGGGTGGGCCCATGGGGGAGGTTCCAGGCAGCCTACCACTGATGCAGGCTTCTGCTAAGTTCCTGGTGACAGGACGGGCCCACGGTGGAGGTTCTGGGCCTTTGACAACTCTTACAGATGCACTAAATGTATTTATTCTATGATTTGTTTTGTTTTGTTTTGTTGGTACTGGGAATCAAACTCAGGACCTTGCATTTGCCAGGCAGGTTCTTGTGCCACTGATTTATATCCCTAAGCCTAAATGCATATTTCATAAAGGGGTATGCATGAATCTTTAGGGGGCCAGGGTGGAATGTTGCAGTTTATATCTTGATACATGAAATAGCTTCATAAACTCATAAGCAGGGTTTTTTGAAGATGATTGGATCATAGGGGTCTGTATCTGGTCTGTTGTTAGAAGGTAGAGTCTGGTTGAAAGATGTGAGTCACTGAGGCCTAGAAGGATTAATCTCTCTTTCCAGATCCTTCCTTGACATACACTCTCTCTCTCTTTCTCTCTCACTCTGTCTTTCTGTCTCTCTCTGTCTCTGTGTCTCTCTGTCTTTGTTTGTCTCTCTCTCTGTCTTTGTCTGTCTGTCTGTCTCTCTCTGTGTCTATCTCTGTCTTTTTGTCTCTCTCTCTGTCTCTGTGTCTCTTTCTTTCTCTGTCTCTCTGTCTGTCTCTCTGATTCCCTGTCACCATGCTATGAGCAGGTCCTGCTCCACTGTGCCCTTGCGTCATGCTAGCCTGCCTTGGAGACAGCAGACAATGAACTAAAACCTCAACACATTGTGAACTAAAGTAAACCTCTCCTTTAAGCTGCTGGTTTCAAGTATTGTGTCCCAGTGACAAGAAAGTGATTAAGACAGAGCACATGGTAGAAGAAGTTGTGCACTTTGTGGCAGCCAGGAAACAAAAGAGAGGGAGAGGAAAAGACTGAGTCCCACTGTGTCATTCAATGACCTACAACCTCTAACTAGACCACACCTCTTCAAGGTTCCATCATTTCTCATTTGCACCAAGCTGGAGACCAAGCCCTTAATGCATAGTCCTCTAGGACCTTGCAAATTTAGGCTCTTACAGTACAAAACAATAAAAGGCTGCCTCTGTGTGTGCCCAATGAAGAGGGCACACACAGAGGCAGGAGAGTAATGTAATCCATGTTACTATGAACATTTTCAGAAAATTTTTCTGTTAGAATCAAATATGTTCATTGATATTTCCTCATCCTGGACCATGGTGCTTGCTTTGACAGCTCCTGTGGCAATATTGCAGACAAGATCTCAAAGGTCTTGAACTGTGTCTCCAGGTTTCCACTGAAGGCCTGGTGTGGGCTGTTTGGGGAATGTGACTTGAGATGTGCTCTTTGATTTGATCCTGAGTTAGTACTGATTGTAGTATTTTAAAATACTTACTTAGGTATAATTGACTCATATAAAACATAGATCCCTAGAAAATGATCATTATTTCCTGTTTAACATTCACCTGCATTTATTTCTATCTAACTTTAGGCAAGGGATTTATTTTGAGTTTCAGTAACCCATTCCAAAATCAAAGGTGATATATCCTGTTCATCACATACAGTTGTTTTGAATCCAGTGCTGGATTCAAGGCAGGCATAGGGAAATGGATGATTAAACTGCTAAAATTACCAAGCATGTAACTCATGCAAGCAAAGAAGTCCAACATAATAGTTCCTTTTTGTTCTTGTTTCTCCAAATGGGGCTATTTCTTTTTCTAAAGTCGTTGATATACCCAGAGCTATCCCTGTGTAAAATTAAAAGCCTGAAGATATCAAAAGGAAATTCAGGGACTAGGGATTTAATTCAGTGACAGAGTATGTGCATGTATGAGGCCCTGAGTTCAATCCCTAACTTGTCAGAATGGAAGAGAAAATGAAAGAAGAAAAAAATTGGTAATTCTATAATAAGACCACAGATTTATTATGCCTTTCAGAAAATGGTGGATAATACATTCTGAACATAAGACACTTCTTGTTTTGAGATAGGATCTCTTCCTCCCATATATGTATCTGCCATTATGATGTCAATGATACAAAGATTTAAAAACCAAGTGCTTGGGTGGGGGGATTTAACTCAGTGGCATAAGTGCCTGCCTGGCAAGCATGAGGTCATGATTTCCATCCCTGGTACAAAAACAAAACAAGACAAAAAACAAACAAAAAAAGTGCTCCTGACCAGTCCAGTTAGGTATATCATGATCACTGTTTTAGGCAAAGAATTTGTCTAGTCATTGTCCTGAGTTTCAGGAATGGAACTGCCAAAGCCCTGCAGATGGAACTGTCTTCATTACGCTACTGAAGTAACTCTAGTAAGCTCTAGGCAGTTCCAGGCTGGTGAATAGTTCCCAGAGTCAGGTGATAAGAAGGTTGAGAATTTTGAGCTACTTGACCTCAGAAAAGTAGAAGGAGGCTAAGTCAAGGTCACTGGGTCAACACTTTAATCAGTTATACTCACAGAACAAGACCCCATTGAAAACCTTGGACACTGAGGCTCAGTATTGCTTCCTGCCTGGTGAGCACATTGTTATTCCATGAGGGTTATTGTCCTGATTCACACGAAAGGAGAACGGGTACTTTGTGTTCAGGATCCCATAGGTATAGCTTTTACAGTGAAACTGTGGTCAGAAGCATGTAACCAGTGCTTTTCTGAGTTCTATTGCTGCTCCTGAGTTCTGGAGGGGATGTGCTTTAGCCTGTCAGGTGGAAATATGGAGAGCATCTCAGATGTGAGGAGGCCTCTCTGGAGACCTTAGTCCTAATGTTTGTCAGTGTTAGGACTGAATTGAGGTGTTGGTTGGTTTGGGTGGGAACAGATATGGTATTATCTATTCAGTATCAATGGCCAATGTGGAATGCACAATGATCAGTTTAGTTTCCTTTTCCTTCAATTTCTTCTCAGCTTTAAGGTCTTGTAAGTTACCAAAAGTGTTGTTGCTTCCTTTTCATTGTCTTCATGCTCTGTGGAAAGCAGCATGGTTCTGAGACCTCTATCAAGTCAGGTCCTGGCAAATAATAGTAGGGGTACATATTTGAAATATTTGAAAGGGTTTTGAATGAAGACATAATTTCAAAAAGAACAAACATAATTAAGGAAATCAGCAGGAAATATAAAGGCACTCAGGGTAGTAGTTGCCACCCTTGAGACTGGTGTCTGTTGACAGAGCTTTAGAAAGAGGCTACCTTTTAAGGGTCATTGATACAGAAAAGCATAACCACTACAGGCCACCCAGTGAGGAAGAGCAGTCTATCAACTCTCCTATCCTCTCAAGGTAAAGCCAAGGCAAAAAGAAGACTCAGATGATTTGCCTATTGCAGAGAATGAACCTGAGGCCGGGTCAATGGTATCTAGTATCAAAAATGAGCAAAGAATTCAAAATAAGACAGAGATGAATTTCACAACTCAGGTCAATTTGCAAAAAAAAATGTCAACGCTTGTTTTCTCATGTGGCAGAGAATTGATCTGCATTAATCTCTTTAAAAGTCTAGTGTGTGGAAGAGCAGAAGTAATACAGCACTGCAGAGAGGACTTGGATTAGCTAGGGATGTCGGTGACCACTTGCAGCTAGTTCCCTTCAGCAGAAGCCTTTGGTAAATTGACTGGTTTGGATGTGCTCTGTTCTCTGCTGCACTTTTCCTGTGACATTGGAATTTGATTTTTTTACTTGCCTATTTTCTGTGGACTTTTAAAGGGTGGAATTTCTTGCATTCCTTTCTCATCATACAGCACAAAAATGTTAACAAGGACAAGAAACTATAAGTTGACAATTCTTATTCAAAAATAATTAAATGAATTTATAAAAAGTAAAAAAAACCTTAATAGATATGCTAAACACAAGATTAGACATCTCAGAAGAGGAAAAAGACAAGTGGAAGATATATTTTGATGAAATTATCTAGAATGCAACTCAGAGATTTTTTTTAAATACAAAGTTGTGACCAAAATATGTGGTGAATGTCTACATTTAAAATTTTATTACAGTAAAAAACACATTGCCATTAATCTCCCCACCAAATACTTCTCATCACTTCAAAAACACTTATCCTATTATAACTGCCACTTTGTGAAGCACATCTAGAAGTTCTCTTTCATGAGTGTCATTACAAGATGTGATCAAAATTATAGTGAACCCTATTGCCTGGTTCCTTCCAACAGAAAGATGGGATCATAAAAACATGATGTGTTCTTGCCTACCTTATTCCCCACATTTTGGCACTATGCCACTTCTGATTTTTCTCCAAAATCAAAATGACCCTGAAAAGCAAATATTTTGAATTGATTCAAAACACTGAGATGGCTCTCTCAATTCAACTAGCAACACCCATGAAAGAGGACTTCCAGGTTGCTTTAGAAAGTGACAAGAATAATAAATATATTCAAAATAAGGGAGAGTATTTTAGAGGGATTAAAGACAATGTGCTTTTTACTGTAATAAATTTCAAAAACTTTAAACATTCACTGTATTTTTTATCATGTCACATTTAAAAAATGATTAAGACACATAAAAAATAGGATGAAATCAAAATACTTGCATTTGATGTTTCAGCAGAAGAGGTTAGGAAGGAGGGCAAGAGACAGTGTTCAAAGAGATAATAGCTAAGAATTTTCCTCAATTGATCATAGATCAGAACATACAACAATTACGAGCAGAATAAGCAAATGGAAACCTGCGCCTAGATAAAAACCAGTTCCTAGATGGAAATTTGCTTCTGGATGGAGACCTATTCCTAGATGAAGACCTGTCCCTAGAGGCATCATAATAAAACAGCAACTATAAAAAGGGAATACCTAAATAAGTTACTGAAAAATGATAATTATCATTAAAAATTTTTTTAAAAAATTTTATTCAAAGAAAAAAAAAGCAAAACAGAAAAAAAGGGAAGAAACAATACAGAATTTCAAAGAAAAAGAAAAAAAATAAACAGTAAGAAATCACTAGTTGATAAATTACATATTGTCTTCTAGATATAGTTGTGCAAGTTACAAAATTAAAGCATACAAGGTGGACATTCAGGCTGCAAACAGTTCCGTTCAATGATCCAACAAAAACCCAGCAACATGGTCATCAACCCTACACACTTAAACATACATGCAGTTATATCCTTTAGAGTGCTTTCTTTTCCTCCTTTTGCTTTTTAAGTCCATTATCTGTCTAGTTATATCATGTTTCAGCTTGCTCAATACCTTACTGATCTGTTTTGTTATTTACTTCTTATTTTTTATTATTAGCAAAATACAACAGAACAAGATGGAACAAAGCCAACTGAGAGAGTGCAGTGAAATTGGTACAGAAACTCAACAAGTTACTGGCATAACAGTAATAGGTACCATAGTATATCCCGTTATCTTCACAACAGTTTTCTTTCAATCAGGTATAGCCAAATCAAAGGAAATACAGGACATTCTAGAACTTATCAAAACAGAACATTGAATAGAGCAATATCATTAATCAGAGCAAAGCAAAACAGTGATAACAGTGTTTGCCTTCAAAGAGATGATAGAAGGAAATCCCCCCTATTTACTACATTGCATATGGTCAACCTCTCAAGAGATGTCTAGATCTCTGGCTCACTTGCTAACAAGGGGTGGTGGTGGTGGTGGTGGTGGGTTGATTCTTAGCCAGTAGGCTCCTGGGAGCTGCTGAGTGATTCTCCTCCTACATCATGCCAGAGGTGCTTACCAAGAGGGCGGGCAAATTGCCTTTCTGTGCTGTGCCTTGAGTCCCTCCATGGTCAGAGCTCTGAAAAATGATAGATTATCTTTGAAAGAAAGACTGATCAGACTGAGATCAAATTTGAATCTCTTCATAGCAGCAGCAAAGGGTGGAAGGCAGGGAAATGATCAACATCAACACACAACAGTAACCGCTGCCATCTTTGAAAGTGAAGCTTGTAGGGGTTTCCAGGGAGAGGGTGAAATAAAAATATTTTCACAAATAAAAGTTGAGTTTGCTTCCAATGTAGTTGGTCATTAAGGAATTATATTCAGAAAAAAACTAAAATCACCTCACATGGAAGATGTGAGATTTGAGTGGGGCTGTGTATACTGATACATGTATGTGGTAAATCAAAAGAATATTGATTAAATACTTGATTATAATGATTTATAATGTTAAAAACAAAGAGAGAATGAACATAGGAAGGGGCCTCAGAACAGTACATAAAAATGACCAATGTTCCCTGTAAAACTGGTTGGATGCAGCATAATGTTATAGCCATAAATGAATACCTGTGAAGAAATAGAAGACTCATGGTCAACTTTGAATGATGAAATATTCCTTTACTGGCATGCTTGCTCCTTTTGTCATTTGCCAGCACCCAGAAACAAGTAGATATGTTTAATAAAAGTGTGACTGTCTCACAAATTTATGAAGAAACAAATGATGCTCCATTTTCTGTAAAGTTCAAAAGAACAGTTTTTGATCATTAGTGATCTACTCCTTTGGTCCACTTTAGGAAACTCCAGTGTTGAGTAGATGTATAAAAACACCAGCATATTCAACTTTTGTCATTTGTTCTGTATGTAAGTATTCACTGACTTCTGAAGTGAGTGGCAGATCCTCACAGAAGTACAGTTTCTCCATTCACCAGTGGTGCCGATGGTGTCTTCAAAAGCTACCTGGTCCATGCTGTGTGCTCTGATACTGTCTGGTCCCAGTTGGTGGGGAGACCAAGAGCAGAGGCAGGAAAGATAGACTGTGATGGAGCAGGAGAGCTGTCTTCTTCAAGCACAATTCTTTCACTAAGTATGTTGGGGTTTCTGTTAGATACCACGCAGTTTTTTAAGCACTAAGTTGTAAAAATGAATAAAATACATCCCAAAGTTTTGCTACTAGAGGAAAGGGATAAGTGAATATGGATTGTATTATAGTTATTAATAGCTATGACCTGAAGATTTGTGTCCCTCCAAAATTTGTATGTTGGAATCCAAACTGCAGTGTGACAATATTAGAAAGTGGAATCTTTAGGATGTAATTCAGGAGGCTCTGTCCCTGTGTCAAAAAGGAGGCCCCGGAGCTAGTCATGGTAATGCCTATAGCCCCTGGTATTTAGGAACCTGAGGCAGGAAAATTTCTAGTTCAAGTCCAGCCTGAGAAAGACTCTTTCTCAGGAAAAATAAATAAAATAAAATAAATAAAATAAAAAACAACTGAGACCCTAGAAAAATCACTCCCTTTTGCTGCCAGGTGAAGATATAGCAGAAACATGCCCATCTCTGAATTGGGAAGGAGCCTCTTCAGTCACCAAGCTTGCCAATGGACTTCATGGGTTATAATGCTTTCTATCAGAAGAAGCAGACAGCACTTCTTCCTTTGAACAAGAACAAGGCTTTATTCTTATACTGTGGCACAAATAGGAAAGCTGTGGGGAAAAGAAACCACTGGCTGACCCACGTAAAGGACAAAGGTGCCAGGCTTTGACTGTATCACAAATCATCAAGAGAGGTGGAGTTTCAGCTGAGCCAGCTCTTTTGGATCAGGCCTCTTTATAGGAAGCAGGTCTCTTTACCAACTTGTTTCCACCTCAAGGTGGGGTTTTTACTATGCTTATAAAATGAAAGTATAGGTTCCTTTGGTGGCTTTTGTTCCTTGCCACCTGGAATCTGATCCTTGTCATCTGGAAAGTTTCTAGCTGGGTTTGGGAACAGGCAGATTTCATCATTGCCTGAAATTTTCATCCTTATGTCTCACTCTGGTCCCTTAATTTCACTGCTTTTTAAGGACTGGTTCACTCTTCAACTCCTTATTTTCAATATGTAACACCATAAGACTGAGGTTAGCCCAACTGTCACATCTTGGTCTTGGACTTTCTGGTCCCAGAACTGTGGGGAATGAATTTCTGTTGTTTATAAGACACTCAAGCCTGTAGTAATTTTGTTAAAGTGGCCAAAACAGACTGCAACATTAAGAACCTAATGATTACCAGACACAGTGGCAAATAACTGTAATCTCAGCACTCTTGGAGGCTGGGGCACAAAGATTGCATGTTCGAGAATAGCCTTGGCAACTTTGTGCCTTAGTAAGACTCTGTCTCAAAGTAAATATCTAAAAAAGGACTGGGGATGCATCTTAGTACAAAGGCCCTGGGTTCAATCTCAACTGCTGTAATTATAAAAGCAAAAACTTGATGGTGTTGTAAACTCTCAGTTGAGAAGAGCAAACCAAGATATGTATTTTGTTTGTGTGCCAAAAAAATGTCTCTTGATACTATGCATTGGAAATGCATAAACTTTTGGGAGAGATTTCATCACAGTAATGTGCATAGTACAAATCTCTCCCAAAAGTTCATAACCAGAATAGATTAATGAGAGTTATCTAACAAAGCCAAATATAAGGACTTTCTATAATGCACTGCCACATTGTCAATATTGGGAAAAACTGCAGTATATGAGCCCAGTTACTGGCCAGAGCCGCATATAGTTTTAGTTAACTGGCATGGAGAATTACTAGTACAAACCTGCCAACCTGAATAAATCTCTGAAATTCAGCTTTCAGGTTGCAATTTTGTCCTCTGCATGGAGTAAGTTGTTGCTGCTGTCAATAAATAAAACCTTGTCTGCCACACTAAAATCTCCTCCTCCTCCTAGTTTATATCTTGGGGATGCCAGGTGGGGGTAACAAGTAGTTGTGAACTGAAATCAAATTCCCCCATCAGATTCAATGTAAAGTCATTCTAAACCATATGCATCTTTTTTAGCCACAAAATATGAAATGAAATACAGTATAGTACAGTGTGAAAAGAAAAGAAATATTAACCTTGCTTGAGGTGACTTCTGGCATGGAGGACAGGAAGGTGGGTGAGGAGGAGGTTATGGTTTGGAGAGTCCCCTTCCACAAGGACATAAGGAGATCTCCTTTAGGAGTTTCTTCTTTTCTTTGTCTCTTAACTGCAGACCAAATTTTGACCAAATATATATATGTATATATCCATCCATCTAATGTCACTTGCTTTCCCTGCACTGTGTAACCCTTCAGAAGTGAGAGACTACATTATCGTACATCAGATTCAATATGCTGTTCATTACAGTTATGTTGGGGTGGTGCCTCTCACAGAAATCCTGGCACTCATTCCATTTTCCATAATGAATTTTATCACATGAATGCTAACCACCTCCCTGTCTTACTCTTTCTCAGTGGAACACTCCAATAAGCTCCTTCTGCTACTCACTCTGGAGTTCAGCAAGTTCTTCTATCATCAGCTCCTCCTTACAGTTCTCAACAAACTCCTCTGTATTTCTGTGCTTCAATGTCCAGACCCATTCTCTTGCCCATGAACACAGTTTCTTCCACTACTTTTTCATCAGACCCTTCAAAATCACCTTTGGTGATACATTTTGGTCACAGTTCCCTCAAGGCTGAATTTAAGGTCCGGTGAGTGACATCTTCCCCAGGTTTTGTCAATGAGGTTGATGCAGTAGAGGACACTGAATTGTTTCTTTGAGAACTCTGTCAGCATGAAGGACATCTCTTCAGTGACATTAAAACACTTGCTGAATAGTGCATGGCTTCTTCTTCTTCTTCTTCTTCTTCTTCTTCTTCTTCTTCTTCTTCTTCTTCTTCTTCTTCTTCTTCCCCTCCTCCTCCTCCTCCTCTTCTTCTCCTCCTCCTCCTCCTCTTCTTCTCCTCCTCCTCCTCTTCTTCTCTTCCTCCTCTTCTCCTCCTCTTCTTCTTCTCCTCCTCCTCCTCTCCTCCTCCTCTTCTCCTCCTCCTCTCCTCCTCCTCCTCCTCCCCTCCTCCTCCTTCTCCTCCTCCTCCTCTCCTCTTCTTCTTCTTCTGCTTCTGCTTCTTCCTTCTTTCTTCTTCTTTTTGAGACATAGTCTTACTATTCAGTTCATGCTGGCCTTGGACTCACTAGGTAGCTCAGCTTGGACTCAAACTCCAGCAATCCTCCTTCTTCAGCTTCTAGAGTGCTGGGATTACAGGTGTGAGCCACCATTCTTGACCTGTGAACAATGTCTTGAAGTTACAGATCACTTGCTGGTCAATAGATTGTGAAAGAGTGTCATATTGGAGTGAGGAACTTGACCCTTATGAAGTCATACCCATTATACATAGCATCCACCAAGAGTGTGCCAGGGCACTGTCCATCAGAAGAAGGCACTTCTGAGGCAGTGGGTTGTCAGAAAGATATTTCTTAATGATCACTGTGAAGACCTTGTGCAGCCATTCCATAAACAATTGCCTTATGACCCAAACTTTCACATTGATCCTCCATGTGACAGGCAGTCTGACCTCGTTCACATTCTGTTTCTTGTTTCTCGAATGAACAAAAGTTCTGGGAAAGGTACACAATTAGTGGCTTAATTTTCATATCAGTGCTTGCCTTCACACACAGCGACAGGGTCCATCTTCTTTCATTGGCTTCTGTCCCCGAAGTGCCTTTTCCTTCTGTAAAGATGTGTTGTTCATCATCTTCTTCCAGAAGAGCCCTATTTCATTGCAGTTGAACACTTGCTGAGTAAAGTATCCTTCTGCATTCATGAAATTTGAGGATTCTTTCTTATAGGTATCTACAGTGGCCTTGTCAGTACTGGAAGTCTCACCATGTCTTATAACACTGTGGGTGGCACTTCTCTTGTGCAATTTATCAAACCACCCTGTATCCACCTTTAAATTCATCTACTATTGCATTTGTAGAGGGGTTATCTTGCAGTAAATTACTGTGTAATTACCTGGCTTTTTCACAGATTATAGCTTCACTAATGCGCTCATCTTCCAGCTGTTTCTCACTTAACCACACTAACAAAATGTTTTCCACTTCTTCCAGCATTTATTCCCTCCACTTGGTTAATATTGTTACTCCTTTTGCTACATCAAAATATACCATTTTGGTGGTATATTTAGTCTTCAAATAATAGAGATTGTGGTATATTTAGTCTTCAAATAATAGAGATTGTGGATTCACCATCTTGTACTCCAAGGCCAGATCAGTCACATGATTACCACTTTTATGCTTTTCTATAATTTTCTTCTTCAAGTAAATGGATATTTCCTTCAAAATTTTGTCCTTATCATTCTTTCTTTGCACATTATTGTTACCTTCATTATTACTCTGGACATTTTTGTCACTTCATTACCACTCTGTACTTTATTTTTACCTCGATGCTTGTTCTGCACTTTCTTTGGAAACATGCTAGATTGACTAATACTGTACACTACTATATGTGCAAAAATCACATACAAAAAATTTTACAACAAGTGTGCACAGGTCTGTCTGTGACCTTGATCTCAACTAGAGGAAGCCATGATCACATGTCAGAGCAGGGAAGATAGTTGTGGTTATGTTCATCACCCGATGTGGAGTCCACAAACAGAAGTAAATTTTTGCCAAATGCTTCTGTCTGTTGTAAACAAAAGCATTGTGAACTGATGTATTTATGTATTAGGCAAAAATTTAAAAGCACACACTCTGGAGTGGAATGCAGGCATTCAGAGAAATGAGACACATTATGATATAAAGATTATTATATTTATGGTGTCTTGGGGAGTCTTCAAGATGAGTGATCTTGAGTCTTCAAGATGTGTTTCCCACTGTTTGTCATGTTACCAGCCCTGTGGACTATGTTAGAATACAAACCTTATACTTGTGTTTGAAGACGAGATCTGCTGCCCACTATACTGCTGCTTCCTTGGGGATGGAGGTGTGTGGGAGGAAGCACAACTTACAAATAAAACCCATAGGCCCAGGACCTAATTTACAGGTTTATTGTGTCTTTAAGATCCTTAGGACTTACATTTTTTTTTAAGAATTTCCTAAGAAAGCAAGCTATTAAGTAGTATTGAGTAACTATTGTGGTCTGAAGCAGTTTTTCTTAAAAGTATAATATTAAAATCCTGATTTTCTTGTCTCCTTTCTACCTATCTTTATTTCTTGTGTCCTACCTTAGATGGAGGTGAGAAGAGTCAGGAATAGGTCCCCATTATGTGTTGGACAAAAGCCTCTGTCTTTCAGAAATGGCTAGGGGAATACACTTGGATAAAGTGGTGTGACGTGTGTGTGGGAGGGGGCATAGAGGTTTCCTAAAGAAGATTCAGGGTGGTGGGCACTGAGGCCCAGTGCTGCTGAGTGGGACTCATCATACTGCTATGTTCCTTTTGTAAATGAATAAAAGAGGAAGAAAGAACCAGTGGTTATGTCACATTTGATCTTGCCAGGTACCATTCTGAATATACATTCTAGCACTTGACTACTCTGCTGACCACCCACCATATCCCTTTTAAAGTTAGGAGGACTGGCAGGCAAAGAGGTTATTTATAAGTGGTAGGGCCAGGGTTCAAGGCAGCATTAACACTGCATCAATTTCTCATGGATTTGATGAATTCGATTGAGTCACTTAATATGATTTTTAATATGTTTGATACAGTTAATTATAGAATTATTAATCTATAGCAATCTTGAGCATGATTAAAATAAATTTTCTATTGAAATTAGTACACTATTACAAACAAATAAAAATGAAAAATTAACATAAATTTAAGAAAACAGCCACAACAACAAACAAAAAAACCACAAAGAGCAAACACCAAAGCCATTCATGAACCTGCTTCCTGGTCAGAGAGCAGAGCACTGACAGCTCAGCCCTTTGGGGGCCACAGACTTCCCATATTAGCATTAGTATAATCCCACCTTGCAAAACAATTGTGAATTTACCTCAGGGCAGGGCTGAAACAATACAGAAAGTTCTACTTCACTGGGGATTTTTACTGAATCACAAGCATTGGTGCTTGTTTGGATTTTTGTGGGACACAAAAGTCACTGGGGTGATGAAAATTCCTAAGTCTTGTCTCCATGCAAGACTTGTCTCTGGGTCCTCTTCTCTGGTTCCTTGTCTCTTGTCTCTGGCTCTTCACACACATGTAGGATGGGTTAGATCTGGAAACACAGGTTGAAAATTGATCTAAGGAATTATGAGCTAAGCTAGGAGGTGACAGAACAGCAGTGAAGATGTATCAGAGGTTAATAATCACAGAAAACCACTGCTTCTCTCCAGCAGAAAAGACAGAGAGAGGAGAGGAAGCCAAGAATTCCAAAGCCAGGACTTTTGCATACCCTAGAACCAGTTATGGGGAGGAGATGCCCAACCAGAGCCAAAACACCAAGGAGACCATAGAGGAAGCTGCCAACTTCTTGCTAATGCTTCCCATTGCCCTTACCCAGCTGGATGCAGGCCAGAAGTCTGAGAGCTTGCAGGACCAGCCCATGTGCTGAGCAGGGTGAAGAGCAGGGAGTGGAGAGTAGCAGTGCTTTTGCTGGCCAGCATCATTTTCATAGTTTTTCCAAGTCTGGGCCTCAGGAAGAGCTGAGTCTCCACCAGAGCCAGCTTTCCTGAATACCTCTCCCCAGATGGGGGCATGAAGGCCCAGTGATCCTTAGTCTGTCTCAGAATTCAGCCCCTCTGTCAGATACACCTGTAGCTCCCAGTCTGCTGCTATCCTGAGAACTACATCAGGTTGTACACTGATTTCCTTCACCTGGCAGGCAGCTGGGGAAATGGAAATGGAAGTCTCTCTCTCTCTCTCTCTCTCTCTCTCTCTCTCTCTCTCTCTCTCTCTCGTGTGTGTGTGTGTGTGTGTGTGCATAAAAAGTTTTTGTATCTGTCAGTGTATCTCTATTCATGTCTCCATTTCCCATTCCAAATTCCCTTTGCTGGCTGTGTTCTTCACCAAGTAGGAAGATGATAATCTTTATTTCTGAGTGGTCAGTCCTCAGTGGTCCTGGCTTGGACAGTAGCTGTGATTTCCCACTAGATTTCACTTGTAGACATTGGCAGTGGGAAGAACCCACTGACTTGTTCTTGTTTGTCCCACAGTATAGCACCAATCTAACATTTCTGTGATAGTTGACTGTGTCAGCTTCAGTAAGAAATGCCCAGCTAAATTGGATCAATATCACTCTAAGTGAGGCTGAGGGGATTTATTGAAGACAGAAGACCTACGTTTAGGCAGTTTGTTGCCTGAAGAGTAAGACGGAAGGTTTGTTTTTTGGATGAGTTTCAGCCTTTGCTTTCACCATCAACACTGTCTCCTTCTTTAAATGTAGACCCCTCAGCCTTCTACTGAATACTCTTTGGCCTCCTGATATGACTCACATGGGCCACTATACTGAGCTCCAGTCTCTTAACTGGATTTTCAGTATGCAGAGAGACCTTTTGTAATCTTCCACACATGACTTCCTGTGGGGGGGGGGTTGTCCATGTAAGCCTATCTTGTAAATTCTTACATATTTATATATCTTGCATTTTTTTTATTAAGCACTGACTGACACTATTCCCTCAGAAACAGTGTGTTTGGCCAGCTCAGGGAAATCCTTCTGTATCTGCAGACCAGTTTCACATAGAAATGAATAAGAATGTTTCTGCATCCCCTGAGGAAATCCCCTGAAAGCCAAGGCCTCTATCACTGCTGGGCAACACATATCCACACTAACATTTCTACCCCTTGATTCCCAGCCCTGCAGATTCCTGCTATAAAAGAAACAGTGCTGTACGTTGCTCCCTGCTCAAAGCCTCGTGTAAGACCATACCCTGGGCTTCTCCCAGCTGGCTCTGTGACTGAGAAGATTGGATGTAAGTAGACCCAGATGTCTGAGTGGTTCAGAAACACAGACACCTACATCTTGACTTCACTGATCTCAAACGCAGGTCTTGTGGAAGCTCCACATAGAGGAACATAAAACTATGGTCTGGTTTACAGATGTGTACACACTATGTGCTGCACAGACAGAATAATCATGTGGCATTGAGTACTTCTTAAAAGAGGCCTTGAAAGACAGTGACAAAGGGAAATATTTCCTGCCCCAAAACTTTAAGCACTTTGCCTCAAAGAAGAGAGAGCCAGAGATAAGGATCTACACTGGTTCATAGGCAGTGGCTAAAGATTTAGATGGTTGGTTGGGGACATAAAACAAATTTAGAAGCTTTATGACAAGAAAGGACAATATATGACACCTCAGAAGAGCTGGTGGTGCTCTTCTGGGTGTCCTCAATGATTCCTTCCCATGGCTTCTACTGTAGAGGCCAACAAGAGGCAGTTGTGTGAAAAGATAAGCTTCCCTGCCAACCTCAATGTGTGCAAAGTGGCTGCAACTTCAGGGATGAAGTCTATGCATGGGTTCAGGTACACAGAACATCCTTCACCATGGCAGATCTGGCTGTTGGCAGTGTTGAGTGCCAACCTGCCAATGATAGAAACCAGCTTTTTCTCTTTGCATGGTATCATTGCCAGAGGAAGTGGCACATAACCTGCTATATGACAGAAGGTTGGTTACAATAGATCCCTTTCCATCCAGGGGAGGCAGTTTGTCCTTATGACAAAGAGCTGCTGTTCTGGATTGGAGCTTGTTTTCTCCCCCTGCAAACTTTTTCTGGTTCCATGATCTGTGGACTTTGACAATGTTTTATTTACTATCTCAGGATCCTGACAAACTTTATTCTGATCAGGGATCCTTACACACCAAGAGAAACCAGGCATTTTTCCAGTTGAGGGTTGATTCCTGCTTTACATTGTCATGACAATGTAGATGACAGAGATCATCATTGCTTTCAAGTTTAACTGGGAACACAATGTCAGATTCTCTGGTACCACATTACTTGGACCCAGGGTTATAACAGTAGGCAGCCATTTGTTCCAGGGAATGCACATGGAATGGAAAGGACAAGCTCAGGTCCAGCGGTACCTTGTAACACTATCCTGGACAACCTCCTAGCCCAAGATCCTTAGGATGCCCTGTGAACTGGCTGAGAATGTCCTCACTTGTACAGTGGAAGTAGTTTTATTTTTCTGTCCTACCACATTCTGCTGAATGGCCAGGAGCTACATCTCTTGATTCCCATAGTCTCTAATGTAGTTCTTCGGAACTGAGAGGATATCAGACTACAACTTTAAGATATCTGGCAGTGAAGGGTTCTGCTAGAAAGAACAATTGGTCCAATCAAGTGTCTTATTTGAGAATTTAAAAAGGGAACAGGTCATGGTGGTGTTGTGCATCTGTAATCCCAGCTACTTGGGGAGCTGAGGCAGGAGGATGATTTGAGCACAGGAGTTCAGGGCCAGCCTGGGCAACATAGCAAGTCCTTGACTGCAAACAAACATGACATAAGCATACAATTAGAAGCTCTTTGTGTTTGGGAAAGTTTGGGGCCATGGATAAGCTGATGAGTAGCAGAGGACACTCATAGACAGAAAAGAGTGGACAGGAAAGGGACAACTGGGAGAGGGAGTGGGAGGCCTCTGCCAGTGTTTGTCCCACTCAGAGTGAGTTCCCAGTCCATCCTTTTTTCTCACTTGGGTTTCTTGGGAGCCCTTGGAATTTCTTTATTTTTATTTTAAAATACAAACAAACAAAATCAGAAGCAACAGAAACAAAGTGCTTTTTTTCTTCAGAAAGGCTGTGTGGTACTTTTTCCTTCAAACCCAAAGATGCTGTGTGTTGCCTCCCACACATTCTCTCAAATACTTGTCAGAATCTGGGACCCCATGGTTCTAATTCAGAGTCTATCTTGTACTACCAGTCTGGCCTCAGGGTGCTCAACTGTAAAATGAATACAATTCCATTAGGTTGCCTTTTGAGATCTTTCAGTTTTGATGGATGATCTCCTAATCATTCTTTAAGGTCTAGCTTAAGAGATCTCTCTGCAAATCTGAAGTCCCTAAGAATCACCTTCTTCTCAGTGTCAGCAGACTGATGTTGTTCTTCCTCCTGTGACCCTAACCTGTACACCTGCTTCTCTCTGCTACCAGGCCATGAGCTTCATTAGGCCAGGGCTGCTCCCACGCTCTTACCTCAGGGAAAGGCAGCAGAGAATCTCTTGAAAAGGGGCTGCTGAATAAACATTTCTTAAATGAGCAAAGTGTATACTGTCCATTTGAACCACATTCTTTTAATTTATAATCCTTTTTCTTAAAAGTAAAATTCCAAAGCTGGGTTTGAAAACATGCGCCTGTAGTCCCAACTATGTGGGAGGCTGAGAAGAACATGACTTGAGTCTGGTGAGACCAGCCCAAGCGAGGTAGCAAGGCCCTTATCAAAATAAACACAGAAATGAAGTAAAATTCCAAAAAAGTATGGCATCATTTGTTTGCTTATCATACATGAACATTTCTGAAATGTGTCCTACACGATTCATTAGCAATTATAAAATTAATATTGCTTTTTACATTAATGTAATATGAGTAGTTTGAGTTTTCTTCAACTAAAATTTTAGTGAATGCAGCATAGGATTTTTTTTTTTTTTTTTTTTGCAGTACTGGGGATAGAACTCATGACCTCGCACTTGTCAGGCAGGCACTTATGCCACTGAGCTAAATCCCCAGCCTGCAGCATAGGATTTTAAAAATTAAAAAATATGTTCTACTATGATTCTGTTGATAATGAAAATAATTTAGGGGAAGTCAGATGATGTATAAAAAAAGCAAGATCCTTTCCAAGAAGAACAAAAATATACATGTTAAAGAAAAAAAGCAAAAAACCCCTAAAACTGTAGGATATGGACCATGTTTTGACCTGTTATTTCAACATACTGGTCTAGAGCAAATCTATTTTCTGGTTTGGAAGGTCAATTCTTCAGGTAAATTAGAAACATCCTCTGGGATCTCTGCTTTCCTAAGTGACCCAAATTTAGGTGCTACCTGCTAGCTAGGTGGTCTGTAAGCATGCTATAGGGACATTTTCATGTGCCAGATAGCTGTGTGTCACTCAGGCCTGGGCTGCTTCCACGGTGTTCTGTAGAGTCACCCAGAGAGAATCATAAGTATGGGTTTCATGGCATTTCCATGGCAACCTCACTTCATGGGAACAGACATAGCTGGTGATGAGAACTAGATTCAAGGTGAAGCTTCCTTTGTGCTGTGCAGATGCCCAGGTTCCCTGGGCTACAGAATGAGGCATGGCATGTTTAGCTGGAGCCAAGCTCTTATTTTAGTTAGGACATGGAAAGGAGAAAGAGTTGAGCTGTAGGGAGGCAGCAGATTGTTCCCATGCTGGGTTCCTGAAGGATGAGTGCTGGCCCTTGGCAAGGCTGAGGCTGAACACATGGAGATTTCTGGGGGCCTGAACAGTAGAGTGCTGGTTCTAGTTCTGCAACTCAATGGCCTTAACCTTATGCTTTCTCCCTGGTTTGTCTCATCCTCTATAATAGCTATGGCTTGACCTTTATCTTGGAACTCAGGGAACTAGTTCGGAGTTGTAAGAATAGTCAGGACTGGATTATCTGCTGTGCAGATGCATGAAAATAGATAAGTGCAATGAAGACTTTTTCCTCACTGAGGTCTGTTGACTTGGGGCAGTATTCATGTCTGAGTGGGCAGAGAGACTCCATTTCATGCATTTTAGTCCAGGTTGAAGGCCTCAGCACACAGCTTTGGGATTGCCATGTTAGTGCTGGCCAGTGGGTGGCAACGATGGGGGTAATAATGGGGGTTTATGGGCCAGGGCAGAAGAACAAACATGCATTTGTTTTAATTAATTCACTGTCTTGGTCTCACTCACACAGCCACATGTCACTGTGAGAAAGGCTAGACCATGTAGACAGATTGTGAGCCAAGATGGAGCACACAGTGTACATGGCACAGGGCACAGGGCACAGGGTACAGGGCACAGTGAGCAGCTGGATGTTTCCAAGGCCTTCATCCTTGAATTCCAACCACCCTCAGGCCATTTTCTTTAGTGTTCCATAGGAACCTCAAATCAATACTATTCGAAGTCAAACTCATTAATGTCCTTAATGAAGCCTGTTCTTAATATTGTACTCTTCTATGAATAGTATCACTACCTTTAGATGTTCAGCTGCAAAACTTTGAGTCAACTGGACTTCCCTTCTTGTCAGATTCCAGTGACCTTTGGTGATGACATAAATGCATAACTCATGTCTCTTGCAAATAAATGAAATCCCATATTGGTATCTACTTCTCATAGAACACAAACTAAAACAGTATTGGAAGTTATCTTCTCTCTTCTATTTCTCATTGCCACCAGTTTCTCCCTTTTATCTTTGTCATGACTTCCTACTGGTCTCCTAGCCTCCAATCCAGTTCTTATAGCCATGGAGCTCTGCTTCCAAAATACAGACATTAACAAAGCCCCTTCTGTGATCAGAGCTTTTGGTCCCTCCCATCTACCATCTATGGAATCCACTTGAATTTCTTGGGACATAATTTGAAACCTTTAGCTTCTCCTTAGCCCTGCCTCCTACATTGTTCTTCCATCTCTCACACTGGATAATTTGCTTTTCCATGAGTGTACAGTTTTCCCAGTTTAGACTTCTCCCTCTCCCTGAAGTAGCTTTAACCCATTTCTCATTCTGTTAAAATTCTTTATATATTCATTCATTATGGGCCAGCTCACATTAATCCTTCAAGACCTATCTCTTCCATCTTCTGGGCTTTTATAGCACTTTGCATAAATTATTTTCCAGGCATACTGCACTTTCCCCCTTCACTATCTGAGGGCTCATGAAAGCAGGATAGTGCTTCTCTTATTTATCCTTTCTGAATCTCAGCTCCTTCCTGGGTACTGGAGGTAGGTAAAATCAGAAATCAGATAGAAGATATATGCCACAGGGTTTTTGGCTAGTATAACCTATATTTGAGTATGTTCTTACACAGAAAATGCCTCAGTTTGATAAATAGCCTTGAAAATATCTTTTCTCTGACCAGACAGAGAGCTCATGGCTATGCTGAAGCTCACAACCATATTAAGAGGATAAAATGGAATGATCCTGAACATCTGCCCAAACATGAGTTAGATCCAACTTTAGGACAGAAAAACCTGAAGCAAAAATATTACACTAATATTATCCAAGGTGAGCTCAAACTTGCCATCGTCCTACCCAGACTCTGTGCTTGAAGTCAACAGGAGCCTGCATGTTAGCAGGGACCAGGCACATCTAGGAGTTGTTTACAGAAATAACTCCTGGGGTGCCTTAGTGGAATGTGCTGTGGAATTACTGTGATGTCTGACAAATGTCCCAATGGAAGGCCAACCAAAGCACCACAATGCCTCAGAGCCATGGACTTGGAACTGAAAGGCACTGGGATGAGAGCCCTGGGAAGAAACCTACATGCTCTCTACTTGATTCTCTCCTGTGAGGAGAGTAGCCTGCCCTGCAGTTGGATAATCTTATGCATTTGCACTCTTTCAGTCAGGTTGGCTTTCACCGTCCTTCTGATAGAACAAGATCTTTTTGCTTTGTGGCAAAACGCCACTGCTATATTCCTACAGAAATGATGCATGTATTCTAGAAGTTCAGACAATAGTACAGAGAAAATCAAACCAAATCTCACCACTCAGAAAGAGCCTTTGTGAATATGTTATGAGCATCCTCATAGAAGTCTCCAAATGGGTATCTAAGCATAGAGTCACAAAGAAATTTAACAACATAACTATGTCACAATTTTACCTTTTAATTGTTATTATTGAAAACTTTGTACTGAAGTATATATGAAACAGTGTTTCGTGTATATATATATATATATATTGTTCCCTCCTTCTTCCTCAAAGTACCACTATCTCAACTTCCAACAGCATAGATTTGCCTTTTTGTCCCCCACCCCACACCCAGAAATGAACCCAGGGCCTTTACAATGAGTTATATCCTCAGGTCTTTCTTTATTTTCTATTTTGAAATAAGGTCTCCTAAATGACTATGTTATCAGCGGACTCAAACTTGACATCTTCCTACCTCAACCTATCTGTGTGCTAGAATCATCATATACCACTATGCTGCTCTTATTTTCACATTTTATAAAAGGCATTAGTTCTTATGTTGTCTGATTCTTTTAGCTTAAAATTAGATTCATGAAATTTATCAACAATGATGGCCATATACAGATATTATTATTGTTATTACTGTGTGATTACTGTGTGATGTTCCATTATATCCATAGTTGAGCCAAACCTTCAAGTGTCAATGATATTTGGGCTATTTCAGTCTGGAGGTATTACTAATAATACTGCTATGGACACTGCTACTCATATTTTGACAATTTTGTTTGTCATCACAAGGGAGTTGAGCATTGGGCCCCAGAACACATGCTCAACTTTGATCAGAAAAATCAGTTTTTCAACATTGTGGTATCAGTACATGCTAGAGTACATGAGAGTTCCAGAGATCCCCAGAATTGTTCATGCCTGACATTTCAGGTGTTTTAAAAAATTTCTTAGCTGGCATAAAGGTCTTGCTCAACTTACATGTTTCTGAAGACTAATGAGGCTGAACTATTGGGATGTCTATTATGTGAAATGTGTGTTTGTTTTCTGCCGAATTTTTCTATGTTTTGTTAGGGTTGTGTTGTAAATACCTTCTTATATCCTGCAGTTTGCTCCTTAGCTCTTAATGCTGTCTCTTATCAAATTGTTCTAGCTTTTTATTTTGTGGCTTATGCCACAAGCTATTTTAAACAGTAAATATTTCAATGTGGTGGTGTTTGAATTTACTAGCAAAAAATTGAAAAAAAAACCACCTGAATTTCAGGTAAATATTTCCTTACTATTAAATATATTATACCTAAGATAACCTAATAAAATTAAGGAAATCATTAATAAGCAGTGTTTTAATTTTAGAAATTTTGCATGAATTGGATTAGCATTCTCCTCTCTTGCTTTCCTAGGCTTTCTACTATGAGGCTTACAACATATTCTGAAACCACCATTCCTACCATAGAATTGTCTTGACTCTTTGTGTGTAGTTATCATCACATGTCTTTTTATGTTTGCCTTTATCTCTTGGTTGGCTAGACTCCATTTTCAACCACCTTCTTGGAGGGCTGTCGGGCACTGCTTTCAGTTTCCTTTGTACTCTAGGGATACTTTAGCAAGATATAAAGATAAGATCATGAATCAATATAACTTTTACTGTAAAATGAACAAACCAAGTCCCCATCATGAACCACCTAATTTCCTGCAGAATGCTCCCTGCTGTGTACTGACAACACTCGCCCAAGGCAGGGTGGCTATGAAGTCTCCTCTTTTCCTGATCTCTCCTTGTCCTCCTTCTCCTTGCTCTATTTTTCCAGGCCAAGTTAGGTTCTGCTCCAGTGCCATAGGTAAAACAAACTTAGGCAATGTGCTTGGGTGCATTCCCAGCCTGAGATGGTACTGTGAGGACTCTGGGGACCTATCTTAAATTTTACCTCAAAATAGACTGTTTGGTTCCTATAGGAACAGAGGGTCTTGTGGCTCAGGTGCCCTCTGAGTAAGTCTAGATTTGTCCCTTCTGGCCATTCATAGGTTCATTCCTTAGACAAACATTTATTTTCAATGGTTCATTCCTTAGACAAACATTTATTTTCTGGCCATTCATAGGTTCATGCCTTAGACAAACAAGTAGATCCTATCTAGCATTCCTAGAATTTGGCTTTGCATGTGAAGTGAGCAAGGGGAGTCTTTTTCAAGAAGCTGCAGGACAAGGTGCACCTACAGTCAGAGAGTAGCTTTCTCCTTGAGAGACAGCCTGGGTTTCTCTTTGGTATCTGTTCTTCAATGATTATCTACTCATCTATAGGTCCCTCCCTCTCCCTCATCTGTCATCTATTTATGGGCACAGCACCACTTTGTCAGATAGATAGGGTACTATCCTCATGTGAGATTTCAACCTGAGAGAAAATGCTGTTGTCTTCAGAAACTTGAATGTGGTGTCTGAAACTTTCTGTCCTCACTCCTTATTACCTGGGGCTTCAACATGCTAAAACAGACATTTGCTATTCTGAGGCTTTTGCCTGATTCAGAGATGGCTTTCTACTCCCTCTGCTTTTGTTCATGCCTCTCCTCACCTCCTCTATTCTCAGCTTTATATGACAGCCTATCTTGCACTACAAATTCAGACCCAGGGAGTATCTATTCATACCTCATTCCCCAGTGTTACAAAAATATGCACCCAGTCCAAGATGCTTCTGAATTGTAGGGGCTGGTGCTGTGTTCCCAATATCATCTTCATGCCAACTCCCAGCTGTGGCCAGGCTGCTATTTTTTGTGGCCCTGAATGGATGCTCTTATCTCTGCAGGGCACACATAGGAGCAGCTAGGGTTTCTCTTCTTTGATCATTCCTTCCAGGGTTACTTTAAAGGCACTTAAGACTCACATCACTCTTCTTCGAGCAGCTCCTCCAGTTAGTCTCTTGTCGCTGAGCCACCATCTTCATCCTCCTGCTCTTCCCCTTTCAAGAGCTCCCACCCTGCTCCTTTTCCCCATAGTTTATGAAGTTACTTCCCATGTAAAGCCAGTGGTCTGCTGAAGAATTCTGGTGCGGCTGTTTGGATTGTACAGAATTTTCTTTCTTTACCATAGCATTTGCTACACCGCAGTGTGATCATCAGTTTCTGTATCTCATTCTAAACTTGGCTGGACCCACAATGAAAGCAGAGGCCTGGTCTTTGGATCTACAAATCCTGGCACCTGGCAGGATTTGTGGCTCAGGTGCACAATGAATTCAGCTGCTGTGGGAGTAAGCAGCTGACCAGAAGAGAAACATGAAGCAGGCCCATCAAGCAGTGTGAGGGTCAACCCATGTAGGAGACAATGGGGCCTTCTAGAGGGAGGATGTGCAGTGTTGCATATCAATATCTCCCCACTTTCCTCTGTCACTCTGAAAGGACAGAACTATACAATTCTTATGACAAGGGTCTTTTTTTATCCATTTCAGCTAAAAATACGTAATGTCCTTCTTTTTGTCCCAGTTTAGGATATATAATGTTTTAAGAATCCACAAGAGTAAAAAACACCCAGCATCTCAAATATTCACAACCCAAAAACTGCCTTGTTAGAAGATTATCTTTGACTCAGAGAAACACTGGGAAGATGTCCCAGAGCCCAAAGCTGCCTTCTGTTTCCTGAAGGGACACATTTAGTCAGCCAGGATGCAAATGTTGCTGTCCTGGAGTGCTGCCCACACCTCTTTTGCAGGCTCTGAGGGCTCACATGGCATGGGTGGGCATCACTGAGCCCAGCCAGTAATCAAGGACGTAAGTGCTTGCTGGTTCTGAGCCTGGTTTTTCTTTAACTAGCTTAGAACTGGAAAAACATCCAGTTTATTGTTGACTTATAACCCAGAAAACCTTTATATGAATACATGGTTTCTGAAATATTTGCATGGGAAAAGCCGCCTGTGAGTCAGGCAGTGATGCAGATAGGCGGTTCCCCACACTCACCGTCAGATACCAGGAACCAGGCAGGGGAGTGGCCTTGTTCCTTGTAACCCTTTGCTTGATTGTATTCTACAGTGTTGCCTTGCACACTGAAGCAGCGAGTTCAGAATCATGGCTCCTGGTGGAAACATGAAGGTGAAGCCCGAGCCTCTGGTCACAGTAGTCCCACCAATAAATATACAGTTTATTTTATGTGGATTTCTGTTTAAAGACATCTTTAAACCTGGCACAGGCCCAGAACTTAGGTTATGATGGTGAACAACACAGACTGAGCCCTGCTTTGTAAAATTCATATTTGGGAGGAAAGGAGATGTTTTTAGCTTCCACTTGAGACTCAAATATGTCCTAACCCTGCCCAATGGAGGTGGAGGTCTATCTACTATCCTGGATCAGCAGTAGGGTCTTTCTCAAAGCTGCTTCTACCTTGATCAGCTCCTGTACCTCTCTTCAGTGGCTCCTATCCTGTTTTGTGACCTGCTCACTGAAGCAAGATGCATTGGGCCAGAAACTCCCTGACCAGAGTCCTCAGCATGAAAGTCAGGGTCCAGTGGTTTGGCTGGAATTTGACAAAGACCTCAAAATGGGTATCATGTCAGTGCAGACAGAGCTGGGATGTGTCTGAGAGAAGGAGGCCCACACCTGGTAGATCCTTCACCTTGTCTTGATGACCTAAACTTGATGGCCTAGGTGTACCAAGGCTTCTCCAGGACTTGATCCCTCATAGTTACCTCAAAAGGTGATGAGAATGTCTGGCAGCCTCACCATGGAGGCAAACTGACTGTGCCCATTGCCTTTGTGGAAGCAAAGACTCTGGTTCTAAGGATCCCAATAGACCAAGCCTGACCACCTGGTCCATCATGCCAATCAAAGGGACAGCAATAGAGAAGGCAGAAAAGGGCTTTGATCAGGTATGGCCATCTGGGAGGATTAAAAAAAGAAATTCAAATTCTGTTTCCTAGGGGCTGACAGAAATCTTGGCATTTTACAGGAAAGGGGAACAAAGGCAAAGAATGGGGCTTTGCATAATCGGAGGAGATTTGTTACATAGCCAGCAACACAGGGAATCCCACTCAGGATGTGGTCTAGTTCACTGTATCTCAGGACTGTTTCTGTGAGGTCCTAGGAGAGCCATCATGTGTGACCTGCAGCCAAAGCTCAGCTCTTATAGTGAGTGATGGCTTCTGCATTGGAAGCAACCTCTGCTCCGTCATGGGGGGCTGACTTCATCATGAAGTGGCCTGCAAGGCTCTGCTGCTGCGCTTTTGGAATAATGACTTGGGACTTCTAGGCATTGTTCTGAGGGAAACTGTTAATTGTGTATTCTGGAAAATCCTGAAATTAGTTCAATTACCATTATTTTGGTGTCTTCAGTCCTAGAGGGAATGAAATAAGCTAGATAAAATTAGGGCTAATAAACTTTGTTCTAGAAACACTCTCGGAGTGATTAGTAGTCTATATGCAGAGCTAAACAGGGGTCTGATCCAAAGTTTTGAGGTAATGAGGTAAACACATAAAACTCTGTCAGAGATGCCAAGGTTTACCTCACTTCTAATTAACCACAGGGCTCTTTCGGTTTAGCCTCTAAGTCACAGTTACACATTTACTCTTCATCCGCCCTGCTGTACCCTGATCCAAGACAACAGTTTAAGACTGCTTATCCTTGTTTTAAAACATTATCTTTACCAAATCACAATGAAGGAAATGCAAGTAAAAATTTCGACATCAGTTTTCATCTTTGGATTGACATCTCCAGGTGATAATCTGTAGTAGGAGAGGTAGGGACAACAGGTGTTTTCCCCTGTACCTTGTGGGGAGAGTGCACAGGACACACTTTTGACACACACCTCTTTGATTCAGCAATTCTCTCAGAATTTGCCATGCAGCACAGTTGAAAATATTTGTAAAGAGATACTTACTGTAACAAAAAAAGCCAAAAAATACAAACCTATGTGTTTTTCAATAGGTGAATGGGGAAATACATTTGTTTCTTCTTAAGGTCAATTTCACTAGCCATTGATAGAATGAACTATGTGGTAAGATTCCACAAATGTGGCTCTTTACTTCTTCACATGCTGTTAGTGACTCAGCCACAGCCATCCTGATCATCATGCTGAGGCATGATGGTAGGCAGAGGAGAAGGGGGAGCCTTTCTCAGAATCTGGCAAATCTCCCTTGCAATGAATAGGCAACCAGTCAAGAATGACTGGGGAGGCCAGCAGGAGAGAGGGAAGGAGCAACCAGAAGGTCCAGGCTGGTTGGTTGGAAGGATCCAAGACTGCCATCCAGCTGGATGAAAACCAATGATGCCTTTGGATAGTGCCCAGGGACCTTGGCAAGGGCTGTGTCCCAGGGACATAGGCAGAATGGGAGAGACTTAGTAAAAGAATCAAAAAGGAGGAGACAGACAAGGATATAGGAAAAACATAATTTCAGAGACAAGGAGAAAATGAGGGGTGGCTGTGTTCCAGTGAAGGGAGGGACTCACTTTTTAAAATGAGAGAGACTTGAACATGTGAAAATCAAGGGGAGGGGTATATATAGGTATGTGTGTGTGTGTGTGTGTGTGTGTGTGTGTGTGTGTGTGTGTGTGTAAAGGTGACTTCATATTCTGGTGAAAACAAAACTTTTCTTCTGGAAAGACATGTGAGAAATGACTAATGATGGTTACCCTCAGAGAGAGATAAGTAGGTGGAAAGAGCTATGGATTTTACTTTATGTTTTCTACTTCACACCTTCCTCTGTCAACCAAATTCTCAAATTTCAGCATAGTTAAATAACTAAGCATAGAGAGGAAAACAGCTCTAATGAAGGAATCTAAGGAATTCAAGTAAAGGGAGAGCTACCACCAAGTCCCGACACACTCTACCATTCAGGGGGTTAGCCTGAAACTTCTACCCATCTTTACCAGATGAACTGCTAGATCACAAGGACAGGTAGACATTTCGGGAATGTGAGGCCCTTTGCTTCTTGCTGGGGCACAGGTGTGGATGACTGTGCTGGGTGGCTAGGAAGGCAGAGTTATTTCCACCTTAAGCCATGCTTCCTAGGTGGGCAGGATTAGAGAGGCAGAGTACATCATTTATCCCTTCAGACAGTATGGAGCGGTGTTGTAACAGGGTTTAGAGGATGCAGTAGAATAGTATGAAATTCCACCTGAAGAACCACAGCTTGTTAGGAAATGGAGACTGAAATATACCATGAGGTAGGGAAGTAATCCAGAGTGAACCCAAATAACAAGAACAATTTCTAAATGAAGTTGAAGGTGCTGGAGGAGAAGGGTCAGGAGAAGGATTTAGGACTTGGTCAGGTGGGGGCAGATGCTGGTGAGAGCTGACCCAGAGCCGAGCCTGCACAATTACGATAGTGGAGACAGCCTGAGGCTGGCAGGTGGACAAGATGATCAAGGCATGTGGCCAGGCTGTGAAAACCTTGCTAATCCAGAAAATCAGGAGAAAAAATCAGTGTGCAAACACTGAATCACCAGTCCCACATCACATGGGTTGGATTATAGAATTTATAATGCTGCTGGGGCAACTCCCTGCCTCCACCCAACTGTGTCATGAGTCATGGTTTAGCTGCTGGCCCTAACTGATTGGCTGCAGAATAAGTGTCATTTCCAGAATACTGGTCAAGTATTGTGCTCCTGCAAGCCTGCAGCCTGCAGCCTGGAAAGTTTAAGCGGTGGCAGTACTCACAACAGGGCTGGCACAGAGCAATGAGCATATCATTTCCCAGGCAGAATTCTACTGGCTCCTTTGCTGAGCGCCTGGAACACATAACTAGTTGGGACACCTTGCCTATTTCCTCAGGTCCCCTGTGTCACTTCCCTGTATCTTTACTGGCGGTAGCTGCTAAAGGTTACTTATAACTTTCACTTTCAATGGCAGTGGTTTCATGATCTTTTGTGTCTCCCTGGGCATAAGCACAGGGCCAGGTCCAAAGAGAGTCTGGATTCAGAAACGATTTTAACTTACTCCAAATGTTACTAGAGACATGTTCTTAATATATTACTATTACTATTATTGTTGTTCTTGGTATTTAGCAATGCTGGCACTGAATCCTGTAAATATTTTTTCTATAAAAATAGATAAATTTATACATGAACAAACTTTTTAAAGGTACAAACTGAAAGTTGAATTTTTCTCTCAGGCTTCATTTGATCTAACTAGCTCCAGTGCATTCACACCTTGGTTTCTCAGCATCCCATGGTGTATATCTATTTTTGAACATTTATGAGCATATATAAATTTATGAGTATATACATAGTGATAGATAATTTCTGTATATATAAACTCATAAATGATAATACATTATATTCACAGTTGCTTTTGTCACATTATATATTATGCATTTTCCATGAATCCTTTTTAATAACTGCATACCATTCCATAGTAAAGTTATACAGAAGTCTACTTAACCAAGTTACCACTGATGAACACATAAAAAAAGATGTAATGAAGATGCTTATTATGTATTCTTTTTTTAAAAAAATTTATTTAAAGAGGAAAAAAGAAAAACAGAAAAAGAGGTAGAAACAATACAGAATTTCAGAAAAAAAATAAACAGTAAGAAATCACTAGTTAATAAATTACATATTGTCTTCTTAGACATAGTTGTTCAAGTTACAAAATTAAAGCATATAGAGTGGACATTCAAACAGTGAGGCTGCAAAGAAGTTCAATGATCCAATAACAACTTAGCAACATGGTTATCATTCCTACACACTTAAACATAAATGCAGTTACATCCTTTAGAGCCCTTTCTGTTTCTCCTTTTACTTTTTTAAATTTTTTTAAAGAGAAAAAAAAGCATGTAAAGGGTAGAGATAATACAGAATTTCAGAAAAAAGATAAACAATAAGAAATCACTAGTTAATAAATTACATATTGTCCTCTTAGAAATAGTTGTTCAAGTTACAGCATACAAAGTAGAGAGTCAAACAGTGAGAGTGTAAACAGCTACGCATACATGAGTCTCTACATGTATTTCTATCCTTTCTGTATTAGAGGGAAAAACAAAACTTAGAAAGACAAAATAAAACAAATTCCTATAAAAGCATGAAACCAAAAAGTCATATAAAATCACAGTACAAGGTGATCTACAATGATTGCTATGTTGTTTCTTATTATCTTCAATAGAATTGCCTATATCATCAGGCATAAATGAATATAGCAGTATAATTGAATATAGCAATACATAACAATATTAGCAAAAATAAAATATTGTAGACAGTATAAAACTTCAAAGCCAGGTAATAATCAAACCAGAGTGGATATTCTAGTGAATCTTGTCTTCTTAAGCGCAGTTGCCTATACTCTCAGACTTGATACTATCAATCGTTACAGCTTTGAATAAAATCTATCAATACAAAACAGCAATCCAACAAACCAGATTCAATTACGATTAGTCATGGTAAAACAGTGTAGGTTTTACAGAGCTTTAGATTAACTTAATAGGAAATTAAGGATGATTGCCACGCTATATCCTGTTATTTTCGGGATTACTGTCTATACCCTCAAATCTAGTACAGGTAGAATGACTGGAACAGAATATAATACATCTAAGCAGAGTAGTGTGAGTAATGTGGGTTTTAAATCCTGGTGCACCACCAACAATAGAGTGTATCAAGGCCATCTATGTTAGCAATTCTAGATATCCTTCTCTGCCTCATTTCTGCTATGCTATTTTTCTGCCTGTTTGTCTACTTTTCTCCTTCATTCTACTGCCTGCCCCACTCACTGAGGCCTTTCTGCCACTGTTCCTAAAATCCTGGTATTTTTTTCTTTCTCTCTAGAATGTCCTTCAGTATTCTCTGTAGGGTTGGATTGGTGGTCACAAACTCCCCCAGTTCCTCTTTGTCATGGAAGCACCTTGTTTCTCCATTAATTTCTAGTGACAGCTTTGCAGGGTACATCAATCTGGGCTGGAGGTTATTTTCTTTCAGAAAGACAAACAAATCATTTGAAGGAAATTGGATGCACCTTGAAACTATAATGTTAAGTAAATCAGAACCATAATCTTAAATATACATAAATAAATTAATAGGACAAAAAATAAAAAGCAAAATAAAAGATAGATGATAGGAAATAGGGGGACAGATCTTTCTCAAATTGGAAGAGGGTCAAGAGATGGAGGGAATGGGTGGGAGGTCTTATAGTTTGTATCTAGATATTCTCCCAAAGCCACTTAAGTGGAGCTTTTTGGAAGTGGCTGGATCTAGGATGTGTGAATATGGATTAAGGCTGTGTGATAAATAAATTGGGTTAGCATAGTTTGGGGTGTGAATAATGGAAGTCCCACCTTGGGTGTGGGTAGGACCAATCAATAGGTTTGTAGCCTGGACAGGATAAAAGTACCAACTCCACACAAGGAATGAAAGCATTATGTACTGAAAACATGAACTAATAAGAAAATTCAGAAAAAATATACCTATGCAAATAAAAAATGCTCATAGTCCCATAAATGTGTTATAAAAGATATGTGTCCCTTTAGTGTAGACTCCTTTCCTACCTAGGGAGTGTGATGCAGGATTCCTTTTCTCCACTTAAAGTGTTGTATCTGTATATGGTCATGCATGCTCATATGCTGAGGTCCATCAGAAGCTCCCTAGACTGTAGATTCAATTGTCACTAATGCAGTTATAGATTTGCTTCAGCAAGGACCTAAGAGTATTGAGTTTATGTGGGGTTAAAATTCAGTGTTATCATTATAGGTTTTGTTGCTCATCTTGTCCCAGCTTTGGTCCTCTGCCTTTAAACAGTCTCCTGCCTTTTTTGGGTCACATTTACTTGATTTTTGGCACATGGAGATGCTTATTGCCATTGTATATTTTCCTTGTCCTTTCCCCTAGAATTTGACCTTCTCCAAAGAGCTGTTGGGCCTTCTCTGTTGACAGGATAAGAACATCTCCATGTCAGTAACCTGTGCACACATGTTTTATCTGCATGTGATTCCTAAAACACTATGACCTGTTGTCACCTTTGATACTAGTCCTGCATTGCAGGTCTTGCTTGTAGCAACTTCCCACAGTAAGAAACCTGCTCACTTATCTTCCCCTAGTGTATGTGCAAGGTAGTTTCAGAATCCTTAGCTCGTGTTCCAGAGGAACAAAGTCACCACTGGCACCAAGACATCTGTGTGCAGGTGATTTTGTTTTTGGTATTGAGATTGAAACTAGGCCCTCAAGTATGCTAGCTAAATTTTTTACTCTGGAGCTACATCTTTTAAAATGATCCAGATGAACTGGAAAACATGGAAAAAGTAATGGAAAATGGGATTTGGGGTGGGAGAGAGGAGGCAGGCAGAGGGAAATAAAGCCCCATTGCTGTTTGTTAGAACCAAAAGTGCTCTGCTGGAAAACTCTGGATCTGTGACATGACAGAAGGTATGGTTCCTTGCAGCATTGCCGAGCTGTGTGTTTCTTGTGGTAACAGCAGGAAAATTCTTCCCAAACCCATAGTGTCCTGTAGGTCAGATGATCATAATGGAGTACAGGCCTTGGCAGTCTGTTTAGGAGACCACTGGTGAACTGCCATGTAGAGTCTGTGCTTTCTTCCTGAGAGACACGTTGGCCTTGAGTTGTGAAAGCTTGTCCTTCCTTTCTTTCCAGGCTCCTGTTCTCTACTGAACTGCAGCTAAAATCACTGGGATTTCTACTTCCTTCTCAAGAATGAGTGTAAAATTGTGTCCTCTCCTCAGAACTGTGTCTCTTTGCTCTTTCCTGGCTAATCTTCTATTCTTTCCTGAATATATGTCTCCAAATTTGGGAAGATACTTTTCAATCTCTCCTTTTCTCCTTTCCTTTTGGAGCTCTAATGATGGAAATTGTGTCTCTTTTGTTGTTGCCCCCAACCCCAGTCCATTTGCTGTCTGTTTCCCAGACTGAACAAATTATTCTGATTTGTCCTCAAGTTCCCTGATTCAATCCTTTGTCATTTCCATCATATTAGAGAGCCTATCCAGTGGGTTTTAAAATTATATTTATTATATATTTCTGTTCCATAATGTCTATTTTGTTCTTTAATATTTCCCTTTCTTTGCTGTGAAGTATTTTTTTTAATTTATGAGTATTCTTAATTTCCTGTTGCAACATTTTTATGTTGGCTGTTTTAAAATCCTTGCTGTATAATTTTTCTGATGTCATATTAAGCCTAGTATTAGGCTTCTGGAAATAATGAGCAATTTTCATGTATATTATGTATATATATTATTTGAGACCCTGAGTCCTGTATAACCTTTTTGTTTTCAGGAATCTTTCCTAGTTGAGAAGGAGAATGAGGGTTGGATGGGTGTCTGTTTCCTGCTATAACCATCTCAAGGGGTCGTGATGGCTGGCTGATTCCAGTCTTTGCTCAGACAGACCCAGAGGGGACAGTAGAGTATTGCAGGCTTTTCCAGGGGTGAATAGGAATGAAGACCAATATTTTTGTTTCAGTCATAAACTTTATTCTCAGCCCTCCTGGTACCAGCCAGAGGGGAAATCTGTCACCTGCTTCTGTGGTGTGGGATGGGTGGAAGACCAGCTTCTGACTCAGTCCTGCTGTAACTATCTGGACACAGTCTACTGATTTTGCCTGGAATATACTGGATATTGTCAAGAACATTCTTTATTGGTAACCTACACTTTCCCAGGACTTTGGATGAAGAGAATGGATATTTTTTTGAGCAGCTGCTGCTTCTCCCTGCCCCTTGCCTCTTCCTTCTTTCTTCTTGCTTCCTGGGTTTTTTTTTTCCATATTTCTTTTATTTAAACTTAGCTAGCATACTTGAGGGCCTAGTTTCAATCTCAATACCAAAAACAAAATTTTTTTATTTTATTAAAGAGGTAGAAATATTACAGAATTTCAAGAAAAGAAGATAAATAGTAAGAAATCACTAGCTGATACATTACATATTGTTCTTTTAGAAATAGTTATTCAAGTTACAGAATTAAATCACACAAAGTGGACACTAAAGCAGTGAGAGTGCAAACAGATCTGTTCAACAATCCAACAAAACCTAGAAATATGGTCATCAATCCCACACATCTAAACATACATGCAGCTATATCTTTTATAGCACTTCCTATTTCCTCTTTTTTTATAATAGCAATTATACATTTTTAAAATTTTTTATAAAGAGAAGAAAAAAAACAAAAAACGGTAGCAATAATACAGAATTCTAAAAGAAAGAAAGAAAAAGGAGAATGAGAAAAAGCCCCAGAAATCAGTAATTTATAAATT